>JAPTGZ010000022.1:22035145-22047748 GCA_029814645.1 Fowleria isostigma | reverse complement strand
CAGGCCAGCTGAGAGATATAATCCCTCCAGCGTGTCCTGGGTCGGCCCCGAGGTCTCCTCCCGGTCGGACATGCCTGAAACATCTCCCTAGGGAGGTGTCCAGGAAGCATCCTCAAAATATGCCCGAACCACCTCAGCTGGCTCCTTTTGACGTGGAGGAGCAGCGGCTCTACTCCGAGCCCCTCTTGGATGTCCGAGCTCCTCACCCTATCTCTAAGGCTGAGCCCGGCCACCCTGTGGAGGAAACTTATTTCGACCGCTTGTACTCACAGTCATGACCCAGAGCTCATGACCATAGGCATAGACACCTGGAAGTCATTACATTGTTATCAGGCTTCTGCAGAGCTTGGTGATGAGCTGATCATTAATTGAACCAGGTGTGCTGGAAGAGGGAAATATCTAAAACATGCAGGACACTGGGTCACGAGGACCGGATTTGAGAACCACTGCCTTAAAAGAACTAGAGCTGTTTTTGTGGTGACTTCAAAATTATTTTTCAATGAAAATCAAAGTTTTTTTTCCTGTATTTAATTCACTGATCATGTAAGGAGATCTTGAGAAAATTGTTAAAAAACTCACCTTTTTCTGAAGAACATATCATTAACTAAAAACAAGCATCTATAACTCATGTCATTTGTCAAACTGCATGGGTTATACTGGGGAATGTGAGCCAGTGGTGTCAGTTCATTGTGTTCTCCTCATATTGGTCTAGCTCATTGGATTTTTTAGCTGTGATGGGGAAAAATAGTGACATTTTTGGTGAGTTTGGTTATTTTTACTTTTAGTTTCAACAATACTGAAGAGCAAAAAATGCATATGCATTCTACATGAGAGAGCCTTATCTGTCACTACACTTCAGTGCTCTGTGACTTTATTCACAGGTTTTTGAGATGTAATTTTGAAGTTCCGATATGTGTGACATAGCCATCAGCTGTTTAATTTTATAGAAACAAGTGGATAGAGAAGAGTGAGGGATGACAGCTAGTGAAAACACAATCCCCATAGACTAACACATTGATAATAAATGTTATCAAGTAATTTCTGCTACTTAATCAATGTTAACACATACGGTTGTGTTTGATAATGTAATGTTAAAGTTGTGAAATATATAAACACACACTAATAACAACTTCCTGATCTAATAAGCAGGCTGGCTGACAGACCATATAATTCAATATGAATTAATGCTAACATCAGCTAATGCAGCTAAGTCACACTGATTATTGCAATTAAGTACTGGTAAATATCTGACAAAATTTTCTGATGGTCTTGTTACTGTAATTCCTTTAGCACAACTTTGAGAAGCTGCTGTCAGGATGAAAAATACATTTAATTCAGTGACTCAGCAGCCAGAAAACATGACAGTAACACTCACCTGTCAATCATTGTAGACACTCCCTTAATTATGTAAAACTTTTTGAGGTCGGATAATGTGAACGGTTGGGTTGTATGAAAAGTCACCCCTTTACAGTCTTCTGGAGGGAAATAAACAGTCACACATAAAACCTGTTTATTGTACAATTCCAAGTGTTTTAGTTTTAGTTTGGTAATTCTGTTTATTGCAGATTTGTATACTTTTGCATTTGGTTTCACTTTTCAGTGCTAGAAGTTGCCACTTGCATGTCTCATAAAATGATCATTTTATTAATTGTAGATCTTCTCATGTAAATCCACTGTTAACCAGATAAAACAACTTCAGCCTCTGCCCCCTTTTAAGGATCAACTCCAGTATTTAAGGGGCTCATAGATGGCCCATGCCCTACCCTGCCACCAAATTTTATATAAACTGCTTCAGTAGTTTTTGCATAACCCTGCTGACAGAAAGACCACACATAACTTGATGAGAATCATCTGACTGAAATGAGACTGAATAAGACAAGAGCTGTAAAAATGATGAAGTCAGTGTACATTACCGGTACAACTGAGAGGTGTCATATGGTGGGATTCCATCCAAATTTATTGCAAATTTTAACAGAATTTATAGAAAATCAATTAAAGGAAACCAACATGTGCACAGTTCCCATTCACTACCCAAGTGAATATTAAAAGTAGGTTCTTCATTATCATCATCATCGTGATTTAAGACTTACTGTAGTTTTATCCAATAACATACAACCCAAGCTACACATTTAGGACGGATAGATATAAGAGGTAAGAGGATGCTGGTTTTAGCTTCTGTCCCCTGAACGGATCCACTGAGCTGGATCATATAACGTTACAAATTCTTCTAGTCCTCGGACTTTGCAACAGGTTGCCAAACCTTTTTCTCACAAACATTTGTCTCTGCATTCCTTTCTTTATGATGCTATTTAGTTGCTGTTTCTATGTAATTTGTCTTTTAGGTTTATTTATTTAAATTATTTATTTATTCTTATGTATTTATTGGTTTATTTAATAGGACATTGTACATTAATTCAATTTTTGTGAATGCACCAGAATTAGCCTGATGACTATTTTTCATCCGCAGTCCCTGGGCAGATGTTGAATTGCCACCCTAAAAGGTAGCACAAGGTTATAAACATACAATTTTTAAAGTATAAATGTAAAATATACACATGAGTACAATACACATTTTGCAATGCAAAATGTGCAGTTAATAAATGAGACAAAGTAAGTGAAAAAATTATTAAAATACACTTGGAACTTTGACATATTAAAAAAAAAAATACAACAGAGACAGGACTAGGAAATGTCTAATGTTGGCAGTTCCAGTTATTAATGTACCAGTTTTTTCAGATGTATTTTGAACTCATTGTAAGATGTCAGGTCTCTGATTGCCACAGGAATAGAGTTCCACTCATGTGTGGCTGTAACTGCAATGAGGCCTGACCAATGTGCTTTTTCTCAGTGGAAATATGCAATCTCCTCTGGCTGCACCTGCTCTAAAACGATAGAAGGCTGTTCTTATGTTTACAAACTCTCTTGGTGGAGCAGAAAACAATAATTTTCAGTGAATATTGTCTCATCATATGCAACATTTTCTAGTCTTTTCAAAACTGTTTACACTCAAGTTTGTTTGTTTTTTTTTAATGTGTAATGTGAAAATAGGTCTAAAAACAGCTGAATGGAAATTCAAGATTCAAGCATGTTTATTGTCATTATGTGCACATAACATTTTCCTTAGTGGTAGTTTGTGAATAGATTAAAAAAACACAAAAATATAGCATTAAAAAAAACACTCAAGAATGCGTACATCCATATGAGAAACACTAGTGTATCAAGACTATGTATAATGTATATAAAAAGAAAATGTAAAATACAGAATGTACACCCCAGTGCAGTAACAGTGCAAGTTAGGATGCAGTTGTGTGCACTTATTATTTAGGGAGAGATTTGAATTAAGAATCAGAAAAGTCTGATATCTTAATGAAATTATGGGTCAAAGAAAAGATGTACAGAACCAAAAGAAAACAATGGGTGGATAAAGAAAGACACAGTGTTGGGGATTGTGTTGGTTTGTGATAGCCAACAATTAAAGGTAAACCTAGGGCGAGAGTTTCTTATTTTTATCTACTCGGCTGCACACACAAAGCCTACATATACGCACATACACCAAAGCTGTCAAGCCTTCACCCACATGCAGACAAATGTACGACTGTAAACAAACAAAACTAAAGACATCACAGGTCTCCTCATGGAAAACACAGAAGAGGAGAGAGGCGAGTTAGCGACAGGAGAAAAAAAATCAGGCTAAAGTCTATAAATATTTCTAACAATGCATTCAAACAGGGTTTAAGTTTTCAGACCAATTAAACTATTTCCCCTGGTGACTGGAGCTTGAGAGTGTAAACAGTCTCTCATTTGGCAGCGTACACTCAGTCTAAGAGAGATGAGAGGCTGAGTAAAACCGCAGTGTACTTTTGGCTTCCTAATGAGGGCAACACCCAGCACTGTGGTTATTGAACCCTGCCAATGGGTCACGGAGCTCACACGAGTCCATTGAGTCATCCAGAAAAGAAAGAGTGATTGTATGGCTATGGATATTTTTGTTATTCCTTTGGATTTTTTTCCCCCATAACTATTTTACCCCAAAATGTATTGTTACTCTATTAACTTTAGTGCGTTACTGGTTCAGTACCGTCGTATCGTACTATTGTCCTCCGCTTATCTGGATCAGGTTCCGGGTCGTGGGGGCAGCAGCCTCAGCAGAGAAGCCCAGACGGTCGTCTCCCCAGCCACTTCCACCAGCTCTTCCGGGGGAATCCCGAGGCGTTCCCAGGCAGCCGAGAGATATAATCCCTCCAGCGTGTCTTGGGTCGGCCCCGAGGTCTCCTCCCAGTCGGACATGCCTGGAACACCTCCTAGGGAGGTGACCAGGGAGCATCCTCACCAGATGCCTGAACCACCTCAGCTGGCTCATCTGTGAACCGTCACCTTATCGTGGTGGAGGAGTTTGAGAGCCCTAATGAGCCAAGGAGCTATGCTGTCGGGGGAGTTTGCCATGGCAGATTGGTCCTAGGTGAAGGGTCAGATGAAGAATGGTTCAGAAGACCCAAATGCAAAACGACAACAAGAGCCTGTGTACCTGGCCCGGAGGGCTACCGGGGCCCCGCCCTGGAGCCAGGCCTGGGGTTGGGGCCTGTGGGTGAGCGCCTGGTGGCCGGGTCTTCGCCCACAGGGCCCAGCCAGGCCCAGCCCGAACCGGCGACATGGGCTCGTTGTCCTATGAACCCACCACTTGCAGGGGGAAGCGGAGGGGTCCGGTGCAATGTGGGTCGGGCAGCAGACCAAGGTGGGGGTCTTGGCGGTCCGATCCTCGGTTACTGGTTCAGTTCTGTTGCTAAATTTAATATTGTTGCCGTCCGGGGGAAACTTTCTATCTGTAAAACCAAATTAGAAAGTTTGGTCTCAAGTTCCTGTAAATACTACTCAGTGGTTGAATATTTATGGAACCCAATGTAAAGACTGAACAATAAATAAAAATGAGATGAGGTTTCTCATTTTTATCCCTATACATACCAATAGGATAAAGTCAATGTCAGCTGCACAGTAATGACAGTAATTAATACTCTGTGATCATAAAATTAAACCATGTTTAATTAATATATTTACCCAGTGTTTATTGAATATTCATATCAAAATAAATAATAAACAGTTTAATTTCTGTCTCATATTTGTTGGCTGTAATTCATCTAATCATCATTTTCCAAGTTAGTATGTTAAAATGAGCCTTGGTTCCATCTAACTTAGGTATAACGTCCCAAAAATATAAAAAAGAAAACATCACATATTTTGTAGCCCATAAGCTCAGGTTTTTGGTGATACCAAAGCTGTAATTAGGCCTTTCAAACCCGGCATGAATTAAAGCATTTGAACACCACCCAAGAATTCCGGCACAGACAGCAGCACCAGCTGCTGCTGAGAAAACACACACCCTCCTGTTCACATCAATCACTGCTCGCTCTTCAATTCCTTTTTTCTTCTTCTTCTGGCTTTCTCTTCTCCAGGCATCTCCCCTGTCATTCACCTGTACTTTTTCTCTGACACGTTTCTCTGTCATCCAGCAGGACTTTAAGTTCCCATTTAAATGCACTGCGGTTCAGGGAAACATTGTGCTCTGAGTTCCTCCTGTGTTTCTGAATCTTTGATGTGACCTCTGGATTCTATCTCTGCAGATGGATCCTGTCCAGAAGGCTGTGATGACACACACCTTTGGGCCTCCCATAGTGAAGACAAAGCGGCCAATCATCTCCTGCAATGTTTGTCAAATACGCTTCAACTCAGAGGTACAAAAAGCAGACATAACCAGATTTACGTTTTGTTTTGTTTTTTTAATACCAAATAACTCAAGTTAATTCAGAAAGGCAAAAATATATTTCTCTTTGTTGTCAACCAGTGAATAGAAACATGATTTCAGAAAATTTTACTAAACCTGCACTTGGGAAAAAAAACAAAAAAAACAACACATTTTGACCTAAACAAAGTTGGTCAATGAATGATGTCTAGTTACAGCAGCTGAGAAGAGGATCTTGGCTCCTATTTTAGCCTGGAGAAAAATAATTTACAATGTGACTGTTCAGCAGAACTTTTGTCTCTGAATTTGAAAACACAGGTGACAGCTTTAGGCCCATTACAATTATTCCATAATATATTCCATTCCCTTATCACAATTATTTGAGCTAATGGAGCTAATTGTCTTCATTCAGCTGTGCAAAAACAGCTGGATAGAATGTACAGATATGTCATATTTTCATCACTATTCGATATAATTTGCACTCATTTCAGATTTAACTGGAGCTCTTTTAATCACATCTTTATTTCGTATTTTAGTAATACAATTTGTGCATTTTAGGTCATTTTAGGCCAAATTTAATCTGTTTACAAAGCATAAATGTAATGCAATTTCTTTCATGTTCCTGTCTTCATTGCCAATTAATAACTGTTCTTTCTTTCATGTAGTATATGAGTATAATTAAACTATTGCCAGGCTTATACTATATTAATGAAATGAGCTGAATAAGACAATTAAGTCATCCTAAGAGCAGCCTGAAACAAGAAACGCTTCTGCTGTTGAGGAGAGTGACGTGAAGCAGGAGGATAAACAACATAAGCTTGTCCTCAAAGCTACCTTAATGCTGATGAAGCACATTTTCTGCGTTTCAGTCTCGACAGACGGTACAGAGCCAACATGAAGCAGAGGGACTGAAATAAAAGAGGACACAAGTTAAGAAACACTAGAAGAATGAGCTGAATGTCCCCGTTTAAGTCAAGATGAAAAACAAATAACTCATCATGTGGAGACAGAAAACCAGCCACTGGACGACATGACGGATGTGTTGGGTTTGAGCGCCCCTGAGTATATTTGATGGTCTGAGATGATCTCATTGAGAAAAAAAAACAAAAAACATTTAGAGCAAACGAACAACTCATAATCAGCAGCTTCTCAGTACATTTACTGTATCAACAAAAAAATATGTACAACCTTGCAAATGTTCCCCCAGGAAGGTAGCTCACACTCAATTCTTCTACTGTTTAATGAGCCAAATTTGTTTTACAGTGCAATTAAATATCCAGGCAGTGTTGCCTCATCAATACTGTATGGATGGAGGAAAACCTAGTGTTTACGTTCTACACTGTAACCTCTAACCTAAATATTAGGACATGTAGAAATCAAACAAAAAGCCTGGCTAAAAATACAAATACATTTCAGTGATGACGCGCTAAATACTTGTACTCTAAATGCAGTGATGTGTAAAGGACACAGGCAGGGAGTCATCTGAAACTTGTGTAATGCTGCCCTGTTCTCTCTGTGAGGGGCCACTTAATTATATCCACCTTGATATCTCCTCTGCTCAGACCCGCGTGTTCTCACATGGTCGACATGAGTAGGGCTTTTATTTACTACACCGTGTTCACGTTTACATACTGCATGTGTCTGCGCTGAATGAAAATACATGTTCATATGTACAGCTTGTAGCAAACAGTGAGCAGAGAGTTATTTGAGAGCTGGAATTTTTACTGGTTTTTATTTTTGTTTAGTTGTTCAATTCAGTATTTGTTCACAGTTTAATTTCAGTTCATTTTACTGTGCAACTACAAGAGCTGTTTCATTTAAATCTGAGGAATGGACCAGTTTTAATTGAGTTTTTATGTAGTTATACTGGAAGAATATTGAAGTAAACCCAGATTTATAGATGCTGAAAATCAAAAAATTAAATAGGATGAAAGAAAGCACAGCATAAAATATGATTTACATGTCCTTGTTGAGTCCATGTAATTTCCATATGCCCATTCATTTTTACTCACAACAAACCATTAACATTGCTTGTGCCATAAAAAACCTTGATAATTAAAAACAAAAGGCCAATGTGTAAGATTAAGGAGGTGTAACAGGATACAAAGTTTTTTTTTTGTTAATGTGTATTTTAAAATGAGAGTGGTTCTATTATCGTTGATGTAAAATGAGCATTCATGAAGCTGTACAGTGACTCAGAACAGGCTTCTTCTTTTGTTTGATGGCAGGTGTCATCCAGTGTTACAGTACGTTACCATAAAAACTCATGTAATATAATCCTAAATGTGGACCAGGGTTAATTATATGAGCTCTATGTTTCTGCATCGACAGTGAGCTTGTATTTAAGAATATTTTTTTCTAGTTTAGCTGTTTAAAATATGCCTATTGTCTCTATTCTACATAGTTGTATGGCATGATTTTATGACAATTTTACCTTTATATGTTCACAGTACAGCCTGTTAACATTTTACAACCTTTAAAATGCTTTATGGAGCTTCATGTTTGTGTTTTTGACAGTGAAAAACATTACTTTCCAGACTCCAGGACAGACAAAGCAAACACTCATACACTGAACATTTATGTCTCATATGAAAACAAACCTGACCAAATCGCTAAGGCTATTTCATCACTTTTATGATTTTTTTTTTTTTGTGTGTGTTTTGGAAAACTGATTTATTTAATCTTTATTCTATTCTATTTAACAAAATTGTCTTCTGGTTGTTTTAATGGGAGGGTTTTTTTTTGTTAACTTTAATAACCCTGGAAGTGAGATGTCTTACACCCAGCCACCTGTTTGCCCTGCCTGCTGTTTCACTTGTGAGCCGTGGAGTGCATCTGCTCTGCTGCAGCTCTACAGCACTTTCCACAGTAACTTGAGAGACTGGGAGCTCAAAGCACGGTGGACATTCTTTAATAATGAAGGAACACTCTGCTTACAGTACTGCACTTGGCTTACTCCTGCTGTCTGCGCCGCACACAGGTTTACAAGAAGACAAACACTCATTATTTTTCATCAAGTCCTCTTCAGGTCATTAGCTACCAGAGTATTTATTAAAACCACTTGTTTTGGAGGGTGTTAAATGGAAATCCTCAACTGTGGCGGCATGCACAAAGTAGAGTAGACAGACTGATTGATGGTGGCCTTGCACAAGCAGGTGCTTCTCGCTTCTGCAACAATATAGCTCCACATGTTGTAATTGTAACGATGCAATTCATTTTAGACCAAAGAGGACAGATTAGCCTTCCACTGTTCAGCCCCTCTGCTGCAAGGCTGACGTCACACCATGCTGCATTAGCCATCGTCACCACTGCAGTACCATACTGGACACCTCTCTCTCTGCATCTCCACAGGCCCTCTCTGAAACCATGGTTCATTTATTGCTCCAGTCTAAGCTTGTAAACTTAGTTTGCTTGCTATTTTTTCCTTCCAGTTTTCATGTTTTTGTGTCTCCCTCTGTGGGGTATACTGTATCATCTGTTCCTCCTTCTCCTCTCCACCTCTCCAGCTTCTTCCCACCCCCCTCTTCCTGTCGCTGCTGCCTTCACTCTGTACAGCAGATTTGGCTGCTAGACCAGCTCTCTCGGCTTTCTGTGCCTTTGTCGCTTTATAGATAAAACATCAAAGCACATCCTGCTTAGAGAGAAAAAGGATTTCAGGGACATTCACTTGCTCTCATTTTCTCCCTCTTAAATCCCATCTCTGCTCCTTCATTCATCTTAATCTGCCTTTCCATAGGTCCTTTTCCAGCCTCTTACACTACAAATCACCTACCATGCCATGTATTCTTATATTTTTTTTATAAATATTTACTTTTTCTATCAACTCCAATGATGTGTTGCCTAAATCCCCTTTATATCCTTTTGTCTATTCTGCTGTACTTTCTTTCCTCCACTTTCGAGGATGTCAAGCTGTTTCTGCTTGGATTGATTGTAGACCGTCATCGATTTTTTTTTTTTTTTTGGGGGGGGGGGGGCTGACACTGAAGGTCACCGGAAAAGCAAAAGTATCACAGCTCAAGCTGTCTGAAAACAATTTGGAGTTGCAGAGAGGGAGAAGCAGTGCAACAGAGGGAGCATTGAGTGTTTCTCTCTTCTGTGCTCTCTGCTGTCAGTTGTTCGAGGACTTGTAGGGATTCAGCTCCTTGTCTAATTGCAGGGCTTTGGGGAGCAGCAGCCAGAGGAGTTGTGTTACACTGGCAGAGCTATATCTGCCTTTCTGTCATCACCAATCAGGATGAGGGTTATATGTGTAACTATCATTGGCAGTTAATACCTGCGGCTTAAAGAGGTATCCCACACGTCCCAGTGGTCTCTTTGGCTCTGGGAAGCATCCCACCCTGCTGTGCCCCTAACATGTACCTGTCTCACGCCTTACGCAGGTCTCCCGGCCTTGTTATTGACTCAATGAAATCCATGTAATCCCCACAGGTCGATGCTTGTGCATACACATACACATACAGTCACACACACTGTCTTGTATTACTGCACTGAAACTATATTTGAGCCTCAACACCTCACTTGGTGCTTTTGATTTCATTTGATACGAACATGCACATGTGTATCTGGAACAGTTTCCTGGTTCTGTATCTTTTCTGCCAGATCCTGCCGGGCAGAAAATAGGGTGGATTACTGTAATAAGGTACGGCTGTGCAGATAGATGTTGGATGTGGTGTAGCATGACAGACTGGACAAGAGTCCAGAGATTTTAATTGACAGAATCACAGTCTAATTCTAATCATATCTTAGTCCCTGTGGACCAACAGACACATCATCGTTCACACCTGTGTCCATCATGTGTCTCCAGAGTCCATCTCACCACTTGTGTTCAGATTATATTACTGCCTACGACAGTTCTGTAGAAGTTCAGAAGGTACTGTTATTATGTCTGTCACCAGACACACGCCAGATTTATTTCACACTCAAAGCAACATGTTTCAAGAATAGATGCAGGTTATTCCAAATGTCAAGATCATACATCAGGCCTCCATTTTTGAGGTTCTGGTGCAGTCACTAAAACCAACACCACAACCTGCAGTGATGGTGTACTTTCCGGTTACAGCCTTACTGGGGCAGTAACTGATGAAATTTTAGTTGACGATTGATTATTGGGCCTGTTCTCATTCTGAAGTCATGACATGCTGACACTTGAGCCCCCAGCATCTGTTTTCAGTACCAGATAGAAGTCAGTGTTCTTATACATCAGACCATGATGACATATGGCAGGTGACAGGTAGGTAAAGAGGTAAAGACTTTAGTGGGAGGTTGTTGTGATGGTTATGGAACAACAAAATTTCTTTCCTAACCCTAACTTGACCCTTTTCATAATTTTATTGAAGTACCTTTGTTGCCATAATGTAACCAAACCATAAGCATGACATTTACAGACAAACATTATAGATAGATAGACAGACAGACAGACAGATAGATCGATATTGACCGAGGGAAATTGTGTGGCAGTCTGTTGCTCACATTCATACACACAAGAAGGCAAAATAGATAAAAATCAATAAATAAAATCATTCATTCATTCATTCATTCATTCATTCATTCATTCATTTTCTGAACCTGCTTTATCCTCACTAGGGTCACGGGGGTTGCATGGAGCCTATCCCAGCTACTTAAGGGCGAAGGCAGGGTACACCCTGGACATTTCGCCATAAATTATTATTTTAGATCATGCATGAAAACTGACACTCAATGGGTACATTTTGTGTTGAATTGTGAGGCCCTGGCCAAGTGTAGGTATGAGACAAGGTTGGAGTAAATCTTAAGCCATTGGACTTCTTCACAATATGTTCCAGTCTTCATTTCATCACCGTTCTATCCTCTCCATCTTTTTTCTACACACACTGCATGCATGGAGCAGTGCTTCTCCTCCTTCTTCCTGAACTATACAGTGCAACATTACAAGTCATTTATGAACATAGCATACATCATGTTTTCATGTAACCATTCTGTATTTTTGAGCATGTTTCTCTTTTGTTCCATCCTAGTACATTTTATGTGTCTGTTTGGTTCAGCTATAATCTGGTTTTAAAGCATTTTTGAAAATTCTTTTAACCTTATATTATCAGGCAAGACAGTGAGAATACTTTTTCAATTACATTGACAGCCTGGCATGTGACATAAAATACTGGTAGGGGCAATAAGTAATAATAATAAGTGTGTTGCTAATTGTTTATACTTGTTTTTATTATGGTCCACTTGTGATCTGATCAAAGTATAATTTAAGCACAAACAGGAGTTTTGTCACTAATTCTCTGTAACTACAACTGTAATAACCATACAGTGATAAACCTCAGCATATATGCTAACATTAACACTAGACTTGAAATGGAATTCTGATTTCACTTTCAATACCATTCAATCCAATTTTGTCACTTCATGAAAAGTGACAAAACTGATATAACTCAAACAACTGTGTGATGGAGTGCAAGCTAAACCATGAACCTGTTCTCACAGCAGCTTCCACACCTTTTCAGATTCAGAGTCTAATGGATCCTCTTAAGCAGGATCTCTGGACGAGCAGCCGATCACACACTCATGACACGGACACAGACTCTTCTTGATTTGCTCTACTTCCTCTCCCTGATACTGAGCATCAACTGTCACTTGTCACTAAACAGCATGTTTTAGATAATCCCACTGCTCAATAATGATCTTCAGCTCAGCAGGCCAGTGCAGTGATTATGCTGGTACTGAAGGAAGGGGAGAATATTCTGGAGGCTAATCTTCTCTGACAGGCTCATCAGCACATCAGACCCACAAACCGTCAGCTGAGCACTGCTTGCTGTACTGCACCAAAAAACAGGGAGGTGGAAATGTAGTACAGATATTTACTGGGTTTTATATATGTATATACATGTATA
>JAPTGZ010000022.1:22006997-22027563 GCA_029814645.1 Fowleria isostigma | reverse complement strand
AACCATTAAACTAAGTGTCTGGTTGTAAGCCATGTTTGGAAATTGATGGATTCTTTGACTTTTTTTTTTTTCATTTTCTTTTTCAGATGTAACAATATATGACATTAATAATAAATCACAAAGGTATTTGGTTGTAAAAGTGGTGCAGTTCTGTGATGATGTGATTACACAATATTAATAATGATGTGACTCATAAAAAGAATGGGTCTACTGTCACATAACCACACCTGGACTTTAGAAATACTTAAAAACAGATGTTGAATTTGGTTGGTTATGCTGGTTTTACTGATGCATTTGCAACTTCTGTCTTACTATTATTTTATATTAATTTATGTCTATATTTCAGTCATTGGGCAGCACAGTGCTGCAGTGGATAGTCACCTCACAGCAAGAAGGTCCTGAGTTAGATTTCAAGTAGGGATCTTTCTGTGGTGAGTTTATATCACACAGGATAGTGTGATGGTTCTTTTGATACCAACAATTGTTACTGTTGAGAAATGAGCAAGACATAGGGTAAAATTATAAAATTATTTTACTCAGTATTAAAATGATTATAAGAACAATTTAAAAACTGTTAAACTGTCTAAAACACAGTTTTAAAAAAAACAGTGATTGAAAGTAAAATAAAAGTCTGTTAAAATGTCAGGGGAGCCGGGGTCCACCTCAATCGTCCTCCCTGTCTTCATCATTTTCCCCCATGTCTTGCACATCTTGTCCCTCTGTCTCTATGTCTCTTTGTGTATCTCATTGATCTCCACTTTCCCCCACACACACCCATCTTAAATCAGACCAGGAACACATGGTGTGTGCCCTGCCGCTCCATCCCAGGCCGGCAATTTGTCACAGGTGTCTCATCAGTTAACTTGATCAGGTGATGAAAAACTTAAGCAAAACAGAGTCCAAGGAAAAAACATCACAAACAAAAAAGCATGCAAATAGATCAAGCAAAACATTAAAAAAAAAAAAAATCATAAATCAAAACATGCAAATGTATCAAGTAATGTTCCGCCTATGACATTTACATGTCCTCCCCATGTTTGCATAGGTTCTCTCCGCTTACTCGGGCTTCCTCCCACCATCCAAAAACATGCACTGATTCACCTTTTGTTAAGTCCTACCCCCCCATGGTTACAGGTATTAGTCTGGCAAGCTTTCTCTTGGTTCATTCCTGCTGGCAAGTAAACATGGATTTCTCAGCATTTTGTCAACTCATGTACAGAACAGATGTATAAAAGAACAACAATGTTCTTGCATTGCAGGGTAAGTCAATATATTGTTTATTTTAAGCTAACTTTCAATTATGATTGACTCCATATAGTTTTTGCTATCTGATATGTTTTAGCTTGTTGCTAAATGCTGTTTTCATCTGTTTATAGTTCACCAGGATATTGTTCCTAAGTCATGGGTTTAGCCTCAAGTGATACCAACTACATAACATTATATTGAAACATTAGTAAATTTTAATCGATATTCTACTACAGCAGGGGTGACCAACCCTGGTCCTGGAGAGCTACTATTAGCATGTTTTAAATGTATTCCTCTTCCACACACCTGATTCAAATGATTAGCCTATCATCATCTTTGCAGAAGACTGATAACGACCATCAGATGTGTGGAAGAGAGAAACATCTAAAATATGCAGGATAGTAGTTCTCCAGGACCAGGGTTGGTCACCCTGTAGTACAGTCCTGTAACAAATGTATGCTAGTTAACGCTAGCATCTTACCTTAGAACATACAGTAATTGCACAGTAGTTGCAAGTAAAGTCTTCCAGAATGTTTAATCCATTTTCAACATCTCTTCAGTTGTGTTTTTGGTTTTAGGAAGGCCAAAAATGCAACATCACCCAAATGTTCTGGATATCTTTCATCAAACTTGCAAATCCCATACACACACACCGCTTAGACATTTTAGACTCCGGAGGTGAATGCTTGCCAGGCACTCTTCTCTTAGTTACCGTTGGTCAACTTAAAAAAAATTGCCCATAGGTGTGATTGGTAGTTTATCTCTGTATGTCAGCACTGCAATGACCTGCACAAGAGGATCTGGCGACTTGTCCAGGATGTACCCCGCCTTCTCCCATAGGTAGCTGGGACATACCCCTTGTGACCCTAGTGAGGAGAAAGCAGGTTCAGAAGATGAATGAATGAATTTCAGTTTATAATACAGACTTATTTTTCAACCTTAAATAACTCTAGTCTTTCCTACATATTACCAATACAAGAATTCCTTCTTCCTTCAAAGTTTTTGACCGTGACACACAGTAATGTCATTGTTTCCTATTGAAGAAATCACTGAACATCATTTTGTCAAGTAGTGACAGTAGAGGTTATTGCAAAACAAAATAGGGTTACAGACTCAACCATAGCGTGGATTTTCACCTTTTGCAATAATTTTGTTGAGTCACAGGTTGACTGGAGATTATTTTAGGAGGTGTGAGTTTGTCCTTTCTGCTTTGATTTTGATCTTACGTATATTTTTTTTGTACTCCTAAGTATCTAAAATGTATACCTTTCTTACTTGCAGTTACACCATCAATGCACAGGAGCTTATCAAACAATAAAAATAAATAATAAAAAACAACATAATTGAAATAACTGACATCCCATACATCTCCAAGCATTTTATGCATCTTCTCAAATTACTTACTATCTTTATTTTGCTCTTATATCCAGTATTTTAAATGTTCTTGGTGTCCTTCATTGTCCTTTATCATTCCATTGTTTCTAACAGTGTTATTTCTGATAATCCTGACAATAATTATTAAACAATTACAAAGCTAAAGGTAAAGAGGAAGTAAGAAGAACCAATATCCTCTTTATTAAGGTGTTGCATCAATTAACTGCAAAGATTTATTAAAGTATTGAATAGTACTTTTCAGCACTGACTACCAAAATGTTTAAAAAGAAAGAAAGAAAAAGAAAAAACAATAAGACCTTTGAACATAAAGTTGGCCTGACCACAAACATTGCCATGTTTCCTTTCCACAACTGTGTCACATTCAGCAACAACAAGCGAAGCTGCACTTCAATGTTCACTTTCTAACATACTGATTTTAAAAGGTTCCTTATGTTTCCGAACCTTTGATAAGTATTTGGTGAAATATTTGAATGAAAACAGTTGATTTAAGGTTTCAAGGAATAGTGAGTAAAAAATATTTGGCTTGATCTGTGATAACATTGGATCCCAATTTAGTCGTTTTGATTAAATTTCATGATAAAGAATTTCCAGCAAAGTAATTAATAGAATATTCAGTCTTTGGACAATGAAAAATAAATTATCTACATCATAAACAGTTATAGATTATTTATAACACAATAATATGTTTTGGCTGTAAAACATGTGATCAAATTATTTCATTAGAAAAAAAAAACATTAAAAGAAGGTTATAGAGTTTTCTGTTGGAAATATGCAACATCACACTTCCTGAATTTAGACACGAAGTGGAAAAACCCTGCCTCATACCATTTCACTGTGTCGAAGATGCTTAAGCATTAGGGGCAGATATAATGAACTGCCTACAGGAAGCCTGTCATTCTGCACATCAGACCACTGTCATACAACACACAACACTGAGACCGACCGCAGCAGCTGTCAGCTCCAAGGTGAGGCACTGTCACTTATTTGTTCTGTTCATTTTAATTAGAACAAATGTTTGCCAGATTTAAACGTAAAGTGATTTCTTACATTTTATAGGAGTTTAAGCAAAAAACTACAAATCAATTCAGAAGTGTAAGAACTAGGCTAATCATTCTTCTCCTGATTAGTTCTTACATTTATTTGTTATTTTAGGGTTATTTTTAAAAGCAATTTTTCTTACTGTGAAAAAAAAATCTTGTACACAAAGCTTTTCTGTCAATAATAGCTTTTAAAGAATTATATACAATGTATAAAATGTTTCTGTTTCAAAGAGAAATAGACCTCAGTTCCTTTTTTTTTTTTTAATTTGTGGCACTATGGAAACCACAAACAGGAAAGGGTTGAATTTGTGTTTGAATTCACTTTCTGTGATTACATTTTAACTGTTTGACCCATGTTGTCATTTGTGTTAGTTGACAAAATGCTGCTGAACTACACCAACCAAACAGAGGAGGACCTGTTCTCTTGCTACAGCCCTTCGGTGGTAGGATACCGATACTTCGCTGTGGTGTGGGGGTGTTTGGTGACCATCACTGGCACTGTTGGGAACCTGATGACTGTTCTGGCCTTCATCTCAGACACACGACTGAGAACTCGCTTCAATCTACTGATTGTAAACCTGGCTGTGGCTGACCTCCTCTACTGCACCATCCTGCAGCCCATCTCAGTCGACTCCTACCTGCATCTCCGATGGCGCAGTGGTCCACTGTGGTGCAGCACCTTCGGCCTGCTCCTCTTCCTC
The DNA here is from genome assembly GCA_029814645.1 of Fowleria isostigma. NCBI lineage: Eukaryota > Metazoa > Chordata > Actinopteri > Kurtiformes > Apogonidae > Fowleria > Fowleria isostigma. The sequence goes on along the minus strand of JAPTGZ010000022.1, from coordinate 22,023,182 downwards.
TCCAACTCGGTGTCCATCATCACCCTGTGCCTGCTGGCGGCAGGCCGATACCTCCTGGTGGCAAAGAGGGCTGTGTTTGACCAGGTCTTCTCTGACCGTGGCATTGCTTTACTCCTGATTTCAGCATGGGTGCTAGGCCTGGCCAGCTTTGGCCCACTTTGGCCTGTTTTTGTATTTGTGCCACAGGTGTGCACATGCAGCTTCCATCGCACCAGAGGCCGCCCCTACAGCACCATCCTGCTCTTCTTCTACTTTTTTGTTGGACTGGGCTGCGTTGGCGTGTTCTACCTCCTCATTTACAGACGTGTCAGGATCGCATCACAGGCTCTGCTCCGCTACAGGCTCAGCCGCCGGTCGTCCAGGAAGAAACCATCTTCGACCCATGGCACAGATGACAGTGGCGTGGAGAGTGGTACGGTCAACACATACAGCTGTGAAATGAGCAGCCACGTGGAACAGGCTCAAAACAAGGATGAGGTCTCCTGTGATAACTCTTCACAGTCAAACCAGGGTGTCTCCATGTCCAAAAATTCATCCACAACCAACAAGCCTCGCCCTGACACCGTTTCCTCAACTCCAACATCTGCACCATCTTCATCCCACTCTGCAGCTTCAGGAGACACTAGCGAATTCAAACGCGTTACACGCATGTGCTTCACTGTTTTCCTGTGTTTTGTTTTCTGCTTCGTGCCATTTATTTTCCTCAACATACTTGACAAACAGAACCGTGCCCCACAGGTTCTGCACATGTTCTGTGCAAATCTCACCTGGCTCAACAGCTGCATTAACCCTGTGCTCTACGCTGTCATGAATCGACAGTTTCGACAGGCCTACCATGTACTGCTCACCAAGGCCGCTGCACCTTTCACCTGCTGGTGGCCGCGCTGAGCTCCTGACTTCCTTCACAGAAATTCATCAGCCGTTTCTTCCTATAAACAGTGTATATGACAATAAAGGCTGCAGTGTAGGCCTCATTCAGCTACTGTCAACCACTCAGATGGTTTTCTGCACAAGAACACTGGCCAGAGAAAGACAAGGGAATAAAACAGAATATGTGGCAAATAATGTTAGTGTATCAATAAATGTCAGATCTTTTCAGATGAAGGTTGATTTTTGGTCCCAAGTGAAAGAAACCAGACATTTATTTGTTGCTTTAAATTCCTCACAAAATATGCAACAAGATGAAAGTAATGCAAAAAACTGTTATTTGCAAAACAGCAGAATATTTCACAAAACGTAATGTAATGATAATATACTTGTTTGACATGAAAATACATGAGTAAATTTAATCTGAAAAATATATCTTAGTAACAGTAAATGTCATTTTATTGCACAGCATTAATATAAAGGTAGATGTTGATGTTCAGTCCTGTTATGAAAATTTGTCATATTTATTAAGATGATAATATATGAGTGTTTTACATACACTTTTAATGTATTAAACTGCTTCTTTGTCACAATAATAATTGCAATATTTATAAGATGTTGTTGTATGTTTAGTTGTATATGTATGTTTAAAATTGTGTTTTGTTTAATTACATATGTAATCATATTGCAATATGTAAATAATGTATACACATTAACAGCACCATTAAATAGATAAGTATATAAAGAGCTGATTCTCCTCTATATATCCTGTTTTACACTCAAATGTTTCTACCTGTCTTTCTGCGCATTGTTTTAGTATTTTGTTTGCTGTGAATACTGCAATTTCCCTATGGTTATCTCATCGTATCTTATCTTATCTTATCTTATCTTATCTTATCTTATCTTATCTTATCTTATCTTATCTTTTTTTTCTAGCAGCTTCCATAGTTGTATGACTAACAACACTCTGGTCGTCATCAGCACATTTAGCTTCAGTGGTTTCTGTTGCGACATAATCCCCTGTTACATAACCAGCTGAGGAGACTCCAAACTGACACAACAGGCCTAGTTAAGTAATATAGGAAACTATGATGAAGACTTAGCAAAATATGTAATTAGTAACTGTAAATGCTAAGAAAAAAAAGGACATCCATGAGTAATGGTAATGTGGGTTTTATTGAGTTATGCGGATGTTACTGTTTGTTTAAGGAGTGACAAGTTAATCAGTATGAACAAAATTGTTACACAAACTTCTACCCATTCATAATTTAACACAAAACACCAATCCAGACTCCTGGTGTGTGTTATAACTCTGATGTATGGCACAGACATGTAATTTGGTGACTGCTCATAATGTCAGAGTATTACGAAGATACTCTGAAGCACAGGTCGTGTTGTCCTACATTTAAACTAGTGGCGTCTAAACCGGCCTGCCAAAGAGTCCAATCTGGACCTTGGGATGAATTTGTTAAAAATCAATATTACAATGAAGGGTGTCAAAATACATTTACTTTAGGGGCCACATATAACCAAATTAAAGTGCAATTTTAACCATATTTTGCTTGTTACTAACTGTTGTGTGCCTTGGTATCCACTGTGATCTGTAAGTTGTAAAGCACATGCTCATATGAACTGGGGCATTATTATTATAATATGACTTTTTTTTTTTTTTTTTTTTTTTAAGAAATTCCAGGTTCCATAGTTGTTCAGGTTACCTGGAAATATCCCATTGAGTTTAAGAACCTCTTTTACAAGGGAGTCCTGGCCAAGACAGGCTGCACACAACACACAGTTATAGGATTACCCAGTTAATATTCATATAACAGATACATCTGACGATAAACAGTCGGTAAAAAATAACATTTAGAAGAAAATTAAGAAAATCAAGTGCAAATTATGGAGTCGGCCTGAAGAACTCAGTTTGGACTTAAAAGCACTCAAAGAAATTAACTCAGTTTCCACACTTTTTATAGCTGATTCCACACATGAGGTGCAGAATAAACAAAAGCCCTTTGACCCATTTCTGTACAGGCAAATGGAACAGAAAACAATATGTGATCATTTGTACAGAGAGAATAAGTATCAGAATTTCTCTTTCCAATTAATGTACAAATGTAAACAGGCAAGAGGCCAAGTACTGCCTTATATATAAACATGTACCAATGGCTGATCCTTCAGGTGGCCAGAGCAGGACATCCTATCCTAGAGTACAACTCAGTGGTGAGTTGATGCTACTCATATTATTTAAAGGAAGATTTGTAAATGTAAACATTTTCATAATGGAATTTGACTCTCACACATAGAGAAATGTTTGGAGTTGACATTATTTACAATATTTTGTGCTACTATTTATTCATCCAGCAGACTAAAGATCATATTGGGCTGTATTTGGCCCCTGAATTAAAATGAGTTTGACACTGAAGTGCAGATGTTGTCCCCATGCTCTGCTTTTACAGAGATTTCCCTTCATTCTCAGTGACCGCAGTTGAAACTAGAAGAGCGTCAGAGAGTGCAGACCTCCGCCAAGCATGATAGTTCCCCCCATATTGTGACTCACACCAAAGTAATAATCCTACATTTATTTGTATCAGTGCCCTGACTGTTGTTGTTGTTGTTTTTTTGTTTGTTTGTTTTTGTGGAGTTTTATGCACAAATGCCGAAAATGGTCCTATCTCCCAACATTAAAGAATCCTTTTAAAAAATCCTGGATATAGGCGGCCATCCGGATCGCTCCCAAAATTTAATTGATTGTTCCTTTTGTCATTTCCATTCTGTCCTGAAAACTTCCTCAAAATCTGTCAAATAGTTATTGCGTAATTTTTATGAAACTTTCAGGACATGATGGAAATGACATAAGGAACAATCGATTAGATTTTGGGCGTAATCCAACATTTTACTCCTTTCCAAATGCACTAATTTGGTTCGAACGGTGCTTATTACAGTCTCTCCATCTCTCTCATTCATGAGGGATGAGATTTCCTCAATCTGCAGAAAGGAAGAGTACCTCCACGTCTCATCACTTCCATGGAGCAACGAGGTAAGTGTATAAAACTAAAAACATGCATGAATTGAACAGAAAAATATGTAATATATTATAGATGTCTTAAGAGAACATGATTTTGGTTATACTCGTTCCACTGGTTTTAGTGACTAGATAATTATAGTTCTATTAGTTTACTGTCATTAAACCGGTAGAAATAACAAAATAACATCTCTAAACTTACATTATTTTACAAATTCAGTGTTTTTTCTCATGTCATTTTTTTTTTACATTTATATGTAAAGTGCACGGATTCATACGACAGTTAGAGGCCAGGGTGGGGGTGGAGGCTGTTAACTTTACTCTGCTATGGCCGAGGAGGATGGAGTCTGGGTTACGGAGACGTCGGCGAGAAATAGTGGAAGTTTGTACAATAACTTACTATTTCGTTACATTTATTCCACATGCGTGCAGGTACAGACTATGCAAGTAGGTTTATGGACTCTACATCACCTACTGTTTTGTGTGACTAATTTGTGTACGCCTAAATAAAACTGCTACATATTACCTGTGATGCTGTTTAATTCTTGTAGCCTATAATATCTCATCAATAAAAGTAAAAGTATTACTTGAGTCATTATTTACATAAAGATAATTATCTTTGTGTAAATGACTCAACTAATACTTAGTTGTCACTGGAGTGCAGTTTTAGTTCATATTGTCTTTGTACAGTTGTCAGTCATCTACTAATACCTAGAATCTTTTTAACCATGGTAAATTCCAAAATCTTTTCATTAAAACTTACATTGTCTATCCACTTTGTATATTTTCAGAGAAATAGATGCCCCTGGAGGAGCTTCTGGAACTGTGGATCTCCATGGTGGACAGGAAACCTGGACTGTTTGACTTAATGGAGTCTGACGGTCAAAGACAGGGAATCAAACCACCAACCAGGGTTTACCTCAGTGCAGCTGTGGGAACTGCCCACAAATGTGCAAAACATAGACACAGAGCTCTGCATAAATGACTACACCCCCTTTGAAAACTAAGATTTTAATCAATATAACTGGAAGGTGATTCTCAGCTGCTGTGTGACCCAGATCAGGAAAAAAAAAGTCTCTTTGTACATATGTTGTACAAAGAGATACGTTATGTTTGCTATAAAATATATACAAATAAATTTTAGGATTACTTTGGTGTGAATCACAATATGGGGGAATGATCATGCTTGGCGGAGGTCTGCGCTCTCTGAGTGCTTTTCTAGTCTAGTTTAGTTTGGTCATGGTTGTTACCTCCGCCAAGGAGGTTATGTTTTTGCCAGCATTTGTCTGTTTGTTTGTCTGTCTGTTAGAAACTTTACGCAAAAACTACTGAACGGATTTTGATGAAACTTTCAGGACCTGATGGAAATGACACAAGGAGCAATCGATTAGATTTTGGGAGTGCTCCAACATTTTTCTCCCACTCAAATGTGCTAATTCGATTTGAATGTCTCTCCTTTTCTCCATGTGGGGGGGGGCTACCTGGGCTACTGGACAGATTTTATTCCAGGATTTTTTTTAAAAGGATTCTGTAACAGTGGGAGATAAGACCATTTTCGGTATTTGTGCATATAACTCCACACACACACAAAAAAAAAAGAAAGTCAGGGCACTGATACAAATAAATGTAAGATTATTACTTTGGTGTCAGTCACAATATGGGGGGAACTATCATGCTTGGCGGAGGTCTGTGCTCTCCGAAAGGATTTCTAGATTACTTTGGTAATAATTGCCACTCCTCAGTAACATATCCAAGCCTCTGGCTCTTCTGTGAACTCTACTAATTCCACTCATATCTGTGGTGATGTCTCGAGTCCTTCTGTTTGGATTTTTCTTCATCAAGGATGTCAAGACTTCATTGCCATCTGTCAGCACGTTAATATGACAACTGCTGTACCAATTTACATAAAAACTGGAAGGGTAGGGCACGGTCAGAAAACAGGCAGAAATTGTTTTGTTTTTTGTTTTTACAGCAAACCATGGCAGCGGTATCAGATATATGCCTCCACCAAGTGTTCACGTAGCCTCCTGCTGCAACTGGACAAAGTGAGCAGCTGAATCAAAAATTTTCAAGTACAATTTTTCATAAATGTTTTTTATTTCAAACAGGAGACACAAGGTCAAAACAGATATTAAAAGAATAAATTATGTGCATGTATTTGATCATTTTTATGTTTTCCCTATCCACTGTATCTGTTCTTGGATATAGCCTTAAAAATAATTCAGTGCCTTAGAAGTAAATTAAAATATAATGAACAAATATTAAAATTATTCTTGATTGATGATTATAATTAATAGAAACAGAACATAAAATTATGCATTTCTATGTAGCATAGCACATTCACTGTATTTTTTGGACTACAAGTTGCACCTGTCAAAAAATGGATCATGAAGAAGAAAAAAAACGTATAAATCGCACCGGATTATAAATCACAGCACCAGCCAAACTATGAAAAAAAAGTGCAATTTATAGTCCAAAAAATAGGGTACTCCCCATGGCTATTAATATTTCAAGTTATTGCAGTTAAACCACAGTTGCAATGAAAGGCTAAGCTAAAAGTTTATAGTATAAAAACAATAATATACAATTCTGGAAAAAAAAACAAAAAGGAAATCATTCAGGATTCTCAGACCTGAACCCTGCTGAAACTGTTGGAGTATGATTAAGAGAACGGACGCCAAGGAGCCATCAATCAAATGTAAGATGCTGATTTTTGTACCAGGAGTGACGTGAAATTCCAAATAGTAAGAAAGACTCATCTGGAACATGCTAAGACGTATGAATCACGACTGATGATCAAAGTTACTCAACCAAATATTCACCTATGAACTATTCATAAGTTCAAACTTATACTGTTTATATGTAGTATGTGGAAATGTTGCAATTAATAGGTTAATAGTGGTCTGTTATTTTCTTTCAGAGCTGTAATGAACTGTAAGTGGAGCTGACACTGAATTGTTAAAAATAATAATAATGGTTAAAAGTGGTTGTTTATTGAAATACACTTCCACAAGGCTGTGGGAGCAGGCAAGTAAGATCTGTACCAGCAAAATCTTGCAGTGGTGGCGTATCATCCATTAGGTCACTGAAGAGGTTGGGGTTGTTGAGATACATTTGTAAGTCCTCTATGGAATTTTCAACACCAATACCTCCAGACAGCATGGGATCAGGATAAGGTTCCAGAGGCAAATCCACTGCAGGAGGACCGTTGTTTTGTTCTAAAGCACAAAAGAGATGAGACAAAGACTTATTTTCTGATGTCACAAGCATCTGCTACAGCTTTGGATGGGAAAATAAAAAAAATGTGATGTTCCTTAAACAGTGTGACAGACTGTTTCCAAACCAGAATTGATTTAATGGGACACACTTCACAACTGGGTGCCGTGTTGACATTTTACTGGACTTCATCACAATAAACCAGTTTTATTTTTTCGATGTCGTGCTAATGACATTATACAACATGTTCTTGAATTCACTTGGATCACTATTTACACTAAACAATTCAGATAGGGAAAAAAAATTAAATAACACTTCAACAACAAAAAAGCTAAAAATCTTATTTGCACAACTTTCTGCCCATTTTTGCCTTAAATGTGTTAATGAAATACCTTCATGTTTTGGACTTTTTTGTGGCAAAGCTCACCGAGAATGATTCACAGAAAAATAATTAACAAATAAATCTATTCAATCACATGTATTACATGCACTGTTAATTTAACAAAATCAGACAATAGCACAGTGATCTACATGCTGTAGAGCTGAATACAAAGTCTAAATAATTCACCAAAAGTACTTCATTACAAGCCAATCATGATAACAGCCTAGAAGTGAAAGCCGAAAACTACCAGTATTCATGTCAGTAGATAAATCAAGCCAAGTAAACACATACTGGAGAATCAGGAGAGAATGACAGAACATGACACGTGTTAGTTCAACCCAATCACCTGGACAACAGTTCAATGCACCAAAGTGTAGGGACATGCAGTAGAAGCAGCCAACATCTACAACAGATATTAAGAAGAAGCTGGAGAATTTCATAGCTATGACCTGACATCTACTGCATACAGAAAGCATTTTCCCCATTGATTTAATAAACCACAAGGCCTCACAGGAACGGCAGGACAGAACTCTACGGTGAGGGGGAAGCCACTTGTTTGACAAGGTTTTGGACGGGACAGCAGGGAGAGCCATGACTCACCAGCTGCCTCTCCACATGGGCCATTGATTGGCTCCAGGCCTTCACCCTGTGCCACGTCAGACATGGGTGACTTGGCCTCCTGTGTGTTCCTACATGACCAACAACAAACAGCCATTACAACCAGTCGCTCATACAGTAGAGTCAGACATGCATTACTCCTTCCATGAAGTAAGCACATCTACTTTGCTGTTAGGTTGTTGCTTTTGTAAAAACACACATCTGGACACACAGGATGTGTACAATCACAGGATGCATTTCTCTGAAATAAAAAGCAAGATTTTTAAAACCAGCCCGAAGAAACTTAAGAATAAACTTACTCTTTGGAAACAAACATCCACTTGGTTTTGAAGTATTTGATGTAAGGACTGTCCTCTGAAAGACAATGAGTTAAAATGTTACATTTAATGCTAAAATCAACACATATTTTGGCCACACTAATGCGTGTGTTCTAAAACATGTTTGTAACCCAAATGCACACACCGTTCCAGTGTTTTAATATCCTCAACAGTGAGACTTTTGGAAATCCTGTTGACCTGTTTGTTTGTTTGTTTGTTTGTTTGTTTGTTTGTTTGTAAACTCTGAGGCTGTGCTGTAATGTGACTGAACAAAAAGGAAGACTTGGAGACAATGACACAGATATCTGCATTCATTGCCTGATTGATTCAGGACATATGATCCTTCCCTGGTTCGTCAGGTTTGGACACTGGACAAACTGTAAATTCAACAGAACTACTGAGCTCCAGGGTTGTGCATTTGTCCAGGTGTAGTCCTCAGCTCTCTGACCATGTTATATGTGTTTTCAGGCATCTTAGAATCTCTGGAAACTATTTCTGAAACTCGGCACAAAAACCATTTGTGTGGATGGAGATTGCTTTCATTTTAAAACAGCATTTTAAACACACAAAGGTATAGTTGCAGCTTTTAAACAAAACAGCTGAATCCTAACGGTGCTGATCTACTAGCAAAGGACGCGCTGCGCCGCCTTGCGCTGCTTCCATTAATTTCTATGGGACGCACCTTCACGCTCCCGCAAAGCATTGTGGGAATGCGCCACGTTCAAACTGACCGGGGGTCGCATGCGATCCTTTGCATAAAGTTGAATACAGCCCAACTTTATGCAAATGAGCGCGTCTAACGCGACGTGAGTATCCAACAGCAGAGCAACACCTGGGCGGTCCATCATGACGTAGAATGATCGCACGCTGATGGAGTCCTACAGGGAATAGATAACGAGGCAGGGAAAAAAAGTGTCTGAAGTTGTTGCTGTCGATGGTAAGTGAAAATACATTCATAGAAATAAAGTTTTTAAGTAATTACGTAGGAAAAACGAAAGAGCCCAGTCACACCCATCCACAAATGGTACACTCCCACAACGCGCTCTTGCGGGGGGTTGTTATGCACCAGGGCAGAATCTGCATCCTTTGCTAGTGGATCAGCAGTGTAAGAAACAATAAAATTATATGTTCATTTTGTTCTGACACAATTTCCACAGTTAAGTTGGAAGCAAAAAGTATCGTAAAAATGTGTGGGCTTCCTTACCTCCACCCTTTTCTGTGTAGTACTTTCCAAAAGCTTCATCTTTGGGAATATTGGGATACAGGTAAATAAGAGGGTTTTCTGGGACATTGTCAGTTTCTAAGATCTGGAAATTCCTGATGATTTCATGGAAGGGAACCTGAATGAGGTCCACTTTGGTGAAGGGCTGGACTGTCTTCACCTCAGGTTCACCTACAACAGACAAATCATACACAGGAACAAGTTTACAGAAATGTAAAAATGTCTACTATGGAAGAATTTCAAAAAAATATGCATTATCATCAGTAATAAAACAATAAAAGTATCTCACCTGTTATGGTAGTTTCCACCCAGGAGAAGGTGATGCCCCCAATGACGCTCTCACTGAAGCGTAACAAAAACGTACCTCTCTGTTTTTTCTTCAGGAGCGCCTTCTCTTTGCCTTTGGTCACAAAACCCATGATGAGGCTACAAAATGCAGAAAGAGTCTTGATTAACAACGGTTTTGTAGAACATGAGTCCATCAAATATATATTCAGAATCAAGCATACCCGTCCCTCCACAGGTCTTCAAGATAAGTTTTTACCATCACCACAATGCCATCAAACCACACCCAGAAAGTGTCAGGAGTATTTTCCTGTAGGAGATGCAAAGAGTTGTAAACACGCATCTGTATTCATAAACGATTAACAAACACTGACTGGCCATACTGTTTACATGAATAAAAAACAGTTATCTTACCTTGCTAAATTTTGACCAAGCTACTTTAAAGGTGTTGTAGTTCTGATGTTTGCCTGAAGGGGTCAAAGTTACACATCATGCATCATTCACTGACATAATTTTCAATCAGTGAAATCACAGTTTTTATCCATACACATTAACACTTCTTCCACAGTAGAGAAAATAAACAGGAAAGGACATGAATTCAACAGTGGTGGTAAAGTGATAATTAATGACTCCACCCCATTTTAAAAACAAAGTAACCATCAACATGAAGAAATGGAATTCACTGAGGGACAGGATTTACCAAAGAGCCTGTGTCCAATCATATCCAGCTGATCTTTATTCAGCCCTAATTTGGTCGCAGAAAGAAACTGCCAGCTCAACATCTCTCCAAACTGGAGCCAAGTTGCTGTAGGAGAGCCAGCAAAGAACCTGATGTCCTGTAGAAACACATACATTGACAAATAAACACATTACAGTTGCACGATAAAGCTAACTGCAGTGACATGTACATTTATTTAAGTAAAAGGCAGGTATTACGGATTCAGTGACAATGAGCAGAAGCATGTACTGTATAAAGTATGCAAAGTTTACTGTTTTGATGTGTTTGTATGTTTTTATCTGAATTTGTATGTTTCATTTAAAACACATATACCAGTAACTGTGCCCAAATCAGATCAGCTGTCTGTTGGGAGATAATGTTTGCTGTAGTTGTCCAACTCTGCATTTGCCTTATCCCTAACAGAATTTATATTGGCCAGACTAATGCTTTATCATTGGAAAATCCAAGTTAGACCAAAATATAAAGAATGTGCTAAGAATGCAACTGAAATGATGAACCTTTATTTATTCACATATTCACTTTTTCTTTTTATCCAGTCATAGTTAGGTTTGGAGCTGAAGAGCTTAATTTATACTGATACAATAATGTTGTCTTGTTTACTCTCTGTTGTTATTTTTTGGTGTTTGCAATCAAAACTTCAATGAGAAAACTTCAGTAATAACAAAAACAAAGTTGAACTAAAAAAGTCAATTGAGCTGGAGCAAATTTATCTGATAGAATTCTCTGCAACAGACTGTCAAATAAACACAAAAATGTCATTGTAATGTCTTTTAATTTGTCACTGCTCTGTACTTAGTGCAGCTGTTTACTCACACCGCTGAAGAGGAAATACACTTTAACAGGTGACAGTATTGTGTTCTCCATCAAGGTTTCAAGTCAGCTAAAACAGCTGATGCATTACCTCCGACTCGGTTTGCCAAATAGTAGCTGGTTTTTGAGTGTGTTTGTCTCAGTATTTATGGCTGTACATGACCTGGTTTCACAAAGTGCAGCAGTATTATCAGTTGTTCCTCTGGTATTCTACTGTGTCACTACATTGTGCTTTCTCTACAGCTTGGCCTCTTGTTTTTTATGTATTAATTGTTTCGTCAACACCAGAAATACTGAATTGAGTCACTTACTATAACTGTCTTCATTCATATTTTAAGATATTACAAAGTAAATCCGACAAAAGAAAAACCTACACTAACAAGCAGTTAGCATAAACACATGGAGAGTCATTGCTATTAAAATAATAAACCATTTCATTTGTAAATACTGGTGTAAACTGGCACATCCCCGGGATGCCAGAGGTTTGCAAGAAGATGCATATTTTTAGATTGTCTCATCATGAATATTTGGTTTGAACTAGGATTTAAAATGCATATAGACTTACAGAATGTGTGTTAATTTTTTGAAAATGTTCTAAATGAAAGTAGACTTTGACTTTATCAGATCAAGGAGCTTCTTAAACAAATGCCTTATAGTCACTGAGGTATTAAGAGTTACTAACAGTAATAACCAAGGACAGTTAAACATGTATTGTTACATGTATTTTACAGCAGATTGTAGGTATTTCAACTACCATTATTATTTGTAGGTTGATTCATATGTAAATTACTAATATATCACTAGTAATTAAGTGGCACCATGAAAAAGAAAGCTCGAAGTCAACAATCATTCTACTTATAAAATGTCACATAATTTAGACTCTAATGTGAAATTATTGTTATCTAATGTGCATTATTATTGGAAGTGTAAAATTATTCCAATCATCTGCTTTTTCCTTGATTAAGATGAAAATCCCAATCATAACTCATAATGTGACTTTTTAACCAAGTTTGCCTTCCACACATCTGTTTCTTATGTCTTCTAACAGCAGAACTAAATGCAGTGATGTGATAATTCACCTTTGTGTCCTGACTGAGCATGTTGAACCAGAGTATGGAGGCCCAGGCACTCTGCTGTTGGCTGGAGTTGGAGATAATGACCACAGGGAGGGACGACGCCTTGGTTGGATGCCAGAGAAAAATAACATTAGGACCTAAATTTCAGGTCACGGTTCAATCAAATGATGCTCTTTTTTTATATACAGACAGCAAAGATGAATGAAATATACAGTTCATAAAAATAAAACCAAAAAGAGAAGAAACTCTACCAGCATATCCACCGACATGCCTTTCAGCTCAAACACAGTGTCAAAGTAGATGATGTGCAGCTCCTCTGTGACGCTCAGAGAGATCTATTCAACACCACAACGCACAAACATACATGCAAATCATTATTCAGTTCCTTACAATCTTAATGAGTCTTGAATTATTGTGTTAAACTGTAAGTGGGGAAGCCTAATTATTGCTGAAAATGTTAACTCACATCACTGACACCTTTTCCACCACCTCCACACTTCTGCTCTTTCAGAGTCTATAATGAATCCGAAAGACAGAATAAGTGTAACACAACAGTGCTAGTATTAAATAGTCATCATGGTTCTGGTTAATGAATTAAATTAGATGTCATATGTGTATGGCATATAACATTTTGAAATGTTATAAATAATTAATACAATCACTTCATGTATTATCTATATGACATTATGTTATTCAACATGTATTCTTCCATATCAATACCACCTACCAGGTGTCTAAAGTCTGCCACCATGCCTCCACTCTGGCTCTCAGCCATGTTTAAAGCCTTGCTTTTGGTTCCCAGGACATTAAAACGACGATATCTACAAAGATTTCAATTTTTGTAAAACACAACAAATTTGACAGCTCAGTTTACTTTTTTCTGAAAACACCACTTGATATGGAAGCTAAAGTTAAAGAAAATTTACTAACCCCTTGATCTGAGGAGCCTCCCTGATGTAAGAGGAATGGAAAAAAAAAACCACAATGTCACAGGATGTATCTACGTGTACTGATTTAAATCAAGAAAACTAACAACTCTTACCTGTCCATGGATACATTCACTTTCATGGAGTGATTCAACTCAGGGAACTTGACAAGAAGTCTGAAAACATAGCATAAAGTGTAAATTAGATTAAATTTAACTTTCAGTTAGAATGGAAAATCTGTTGTTTTTTGTAGATTAAGCTACACTGCTCCTTTTTAATGACACTTGTTTCTTTTGGGTTTACATCCTCTTTCTAACTGTTTAATTCTATAATTCAAATGTGTGAAAAGCGTATTTGAAGTATTGATCTTCTATAATTACAAATATATGCTACAAATAGAATGAAAATAAGCCTGTGATGAAACACTAACCTGGTCTTGACAGAGAACTGGATGTTTGTGCGGAGTACCAGGGGTCCTTTCCCCTGTGGCATGGATGGCTGAGTCTCTACCACAAAGGAGCTTTAAGACACATTAACAATGATGCGGGTATGTTTCATAAGGAAAACAGAGAGGAGTAAGCAAAAGAACATAGCATGTTTCATTTACTGACAGACCTCTTGAGCAAGTTTTTCAACAGAGCATCTGCCCTCTTCTGCAGGCCTGGTTTCTGTGCCTTTACTGGGTCATTTTCATAGGACACTTTCCCTACCAGCTCCTCCAGTTTACTGAGAAACTCACGCACCTGGACCAGACACACTGCCACACAGGTAAACCTAAAAAACAACAAAAAGAAAGCAAACAATTTCAAAAGAGTTTTAAAAAATGTAGTTTTGATCATGCTACCTCTTATTCCAATTTTCTATGGTTTGTCACAGAAGAAAACATCATGAACTGTGATCATTTGCAATCAGCTTTTAATAAAATCTTGAAAAAACATATCATCTACAGTTGCAGATAATTAGGCTATCAAAAGTCATCAAAAACAGTGGTTATGCAATCAAGTACTAACTCCTGTGTGTATCATGGAACTAAACAGACGGAAAAGAAAACATGGAATGTCTAAAAGCACTGTTTCTGTCAGTACAATGCCATAGATATTGATGTAAGAATCTGTGTGATTTTAGTTATTATCAAGAAAACCATGGAAAATGGATAGATATCAGCTTTTAAATTAAATATGATGTATTTTATGATATATTTTATTTTATGATATATTTTTGCTGTTATTGTATTTGTCCAAATAAATGTACCTTTAGAGATAAGAAATTGAAGAAAATATAGGGTGGTCTAAAATATTTTTCTGCGATTTTAGCTAAGGAAAGAACAACTAATATACAGAACTGATGTTATGTTGAAGTAAAAGGACTCCAAGGACAAGCATCAGAAATATTACATCTATTTCCAATCAATGAAAATACCATAAAAATGATCTCATGATGATACAGGTTTGATAAGAAAATCCATTTGTTTTTATGTAACTTAAATAATGTCTGATATATTCATTATATTTCATTACTGTCTGGTAAAGAGTTAAACAATGGTGGAATGTTTTAACTATTAATAAGCATTAAAAATGTATAAACTACTGAAATTTAAGTTGTATAAACACCACCAATCCTTACATATAGTTTTGAAAAATATTATTAGACTATCCTTCTTCAATTTGTTGTTCATTTTAATGCCTGCTACAACTAAAGGTACATTTGTTTGAACAAATATGATAACATCAAAAATAGCTAGTAAGAGTTTAATTTCAGAGCTGATATCTATCCATTTTCATGTTTTTTTTGATAACTAAAATCACATAAGTTCTTACATCAGTAGCTAGACTTTGTACTGGCAAAAACAGTGCTTTTATTCATTCTGTTTTCTTTTCTGTCTGTTTTAGTCACATGATACACACAGGAGTTAGTACTTGATTGTTTAAAAAAAAAAAAACATTGCTGTTGATGACTTTTAATGGTCTAATAATTTTTTCCCGCAACTGTATATTTTGTCTGTGTCACTCATTAGGTCATTAATGAAATACAAAATAATCCCCCAAAAAGTTATGTTTCATTCATTGATGTAACGGCATGACATGAGAATCCAACTTATTTTATTGTTGCGCTAGAGAAATCTATTTTGATCTGAAGCAGAGTTTGTTTTTCTACTGAAAAGTACTTCTCCACTTACAATCATCTGTGTTCATGAAATAACTAAAAATCGAAGTGGGTTTGAAGGATAAACGGATGAGAAAGGCCGTAGAGAGCGGGATGAGTTGATACACCTTTGCCTGTGGATCAGTGCTTCCTTCCTTTAAAATGCCTCGGTACAGCTCATGTCCTCTGCTGCTTTATTTTCTGAGAGCGATTTCTTCTGTGAGAGGAATGTCAAGTGCCCATCTCGGTGTATTTTTTTTTCTTCCCCTCCCTGTTCTGTGTTTTGTTTGGTTGCAGTTCACTTTTGATATCCGTCTTCTTCTCTTCTGGTGTCGTTCATCTGAGCCTTTGTCTTCTTACTGGTCTGTCCCTGACTGGAAGCGATTAAACTGATGCCAACGACTGTATCGCTCGGAATTACTTGAGTGAAACAAGTTAAGGAGTTAAAATCGAACACACCGCCTTTGTGTACGCGGGTTTTCTTTTGTGTTCGTGCAGATCTGTGTGTGTGTTAGAGAGATGAACGAGTGGGGGGGCATGGAGTGAGAAGGAGAGGAGGAGGA
>JAPTGZ010000022.1:21995180-22006897 GCA_029814645.1 Fowleria isostigma | reverse complement strand
AAAATCTTATGAGCTTTTTTTTTTATTATTATTATATTTGTCCAAACAAATGTATCTTTAGTTGTACCAGGCATTAAAAAGAACAAGAAATTGAATAAAACATAGAAGATTCTAGTAATTTTTTTCACGACTCTATCTTTATATCAGGTCTAAGCTTAAGACAAGAGAGGTGAGAGCTGCAGGTGGGGTATACTTTCAATCCTGGTTGTTTTCACCTGATTTTCTCCTACTCAAGATTTATTCAAACAAAAGTTTTACATGTATGTATGTTGAAAAGTCAAACATGCAAAGATGAAAATACCATTTCTCCAGCTGATCAAGGCAAACATTGTCTGGAGCACCGATGCAGGATTTCTGCTGCCTCCTCTGCCACTCAACAAGCTCCTTCTTCACTAATATATCGATCAGGTCATCAGTTTTGTCCAGAAGTTTGTTTATATCTGACAATGTGCTCTACAACAGTAATGGCACAACATGGGGAAAAAAACAGTAAAAGAATTAGGAAAAGAAATTGACCTAGGAGAGGAAGGAGTTGTTTAGCAATATTCATGATCCTGTACCTTTCTGCATTCATTCAGACGGTTGACAAGATTTTGAAGAAGCTGCAATTGTTGTTTTTTCACTGCTTCATCTGCCACTGCTGCATGAGTTTCCACAGTGAAATCACATTTTCCAAAAGAGAGCAAAACAGTTATGATTCAAGCCACTTTATTACTCATCTTCAGACCTTATTGGAGTATATAAATACACCCAAGCATGTTAAATATGCTTTACCTTCCATCTTGTGGGTCTGGTATTTAAAATCAAACTCATCTTGCTGTTCCTCCAGACATATCATTGTATGCTCTAAGCACTGTAAAGACATAAGTGCAAGAAAAAGAAATCAATGAGTAAATTTCAATACTTTTGTTTTGCAAAGCATAAAATAATATAATAATATAGACAAAACCATCTATCTACCTGCACTTCATTCCTGAGGCCAGCCATCCTACGATCCAGGTCCTGCTGGCTGCTTGTCTCCATGACTTCCTGCTCCACACGCAAATGCTGAACCTGCAAAAAAAACATTAGTAGCATGAGCTATATACAGTATTTCAGAAATGAGAAATCTACTCTCATAAAGCAAAGTTAGTTGTGCCATGAAGTTAGACTAATGTGGTTTGTGTCAAGTATAGTTAGAAAGTATATTGCTCATTATAAAAAAACTTTCCATCAATAGTAAAGATTACAGTTATTAACATAAAATTATTGATTGTACAAAGTAATGCAGACCAATATGTTTTCAGTCAATTCATCAGATAATTATTTCAACTCTATACACAACTCACTGATATTTGGTACCTGACCACTGAGTCATGTGGACAATGACATAAAGCCTAAACACCTAAATATTTGCTGTTCAAAGTGGCAGGTGTCAAGTGCAACTTGATGATAGTAGGCTATATGCTGGGTGTGATACAATGGGTGGTAGGGGAGAGAATCCCTACCTCTGCTGAATTGTTTTTTTTTATCTCTAGTGAGGGGTAAAAAATTAATCCTACTTCACCCATTTATTATAAAAAGTACCAAATAGAGAAATTTTTCAATTCAAATCAAGTGCTAAAACAACTGAACAATCTATAATACAAAGGGTATAAAATTAAAAAAGGACTTTCACTCTCAGGATAGAGAAAAACTCCCAGACTGACTCAGATGAGGCAACACAAGTGTCTCTTATTCTGAGGCTATGGCTCAAGGCTGCAGGCAACTGGAACACTATTGAGGGTCCAGAGTGGCTATCATCAACACAAACAGGACAATTCAGTAACTCCTCAGGTGAAGAGTTGTGTGAACCAAATATATTTAAAAAAAATTTTTTTTTTTTTTTTTGTTTTGTTTTACAATAATAGACATATATCAAAATGGTGTAGAACAGTGTTCCTCCAATCTGGTTCTCTGGTTCTGCATGTTTTAGATATTTCTCTCTTCCAGCACACCTGGAAATCATTGCATTGTTATCAGGCTTCTGCAAAGTTTGGTGATGAGCCAGGTGTGCTGGAAAAGGGAAATATCTAAAACATGCAGGACACCGGCCCTCAAGGACTGGATATGAGGAACACTGATGTAGGAGGATGATCTGTGGTAACAAAGTAATTTGAGTAAAACACTGTCAATAATGCATCTGTTAACGACACAAGAGCTCCGACTATAAGCAGTCTTATGTATGGTACTGGATTTTAGCACACCTGTATGCTTAAAGTTCATAATCAATCTGTAAATGAATAGTTTACAGACAACAATCTATACAGTCCTGGGCAAAAGTCTTGTTGCATGTACCCATCATTTTTATAACAGCTAACAACTTGACTGCTAATTGATTAATTGGAGTCTTTAATAACTCATAATGATGCTAAGCATCTGCATATTCTACAAAAATAAAATTTCATAGATCTCTAGTTCTTCGGAATTATTTTGACTCATTGCTGATTTTTATTACATAATCAGGAGTTGAGCTATTGGATGGTTTCAGTATTGTGTACTTACACGAGATTTTTGTCTAGGACTGTACCACTGTGATTCATGATTTTTTTATCTGTAAATGTTCAACATTCAAAAACACCCCCACCCCATTTTTTTTCACAAACCACATCCTGAGTATATGTGTTTCAACATTACACACTCTGCGTAGGTAACTTATGAATGTGTTTCCCCAACCTGCTCATCTAATTCAGCACTCTGCAAGATTTCCTTTTCTTTTTCCAGGAACCACAGGATGGTGCTTGCCAAGACACATGGTTCATCCTGGTACCTCTGCAAAGACAGAAAGATCAAAGGAATATCAGAGTCAAAACTAAACACCCATAATAAGCACCAGTAGGATAACAGAAACTCTAGAAAGAGATGAAATGTTTCTGAACAGAGCACCTAATACTTAATAAAGGGCCACACAAAAATTGTTATTAGACAACAAATTATATAAATGAGGCCATATATTAAAAGCAAAGTGCAAAAGAAAATAGTGTATTGTTTTACAAAATAGTACCATAAACCCCACCTGAAAGTTATGCTTGTAACGTCTAATATTATGCTGCATTAAGAATGACTCCTCTTTGTCCTGTTGGACAAAGCGGCTGTGTTGGATGTCCAGATTCTCCAACAACACCTGGAACAGCACCATAGCAAAGTCAGGGTCTCTGGCTGCTCGTTGCCTGAACAACAAACAAAATACAAATATTAAACAGATTGCATCCTTATTTTAATCCTAGCATAACTTCTGAAAGGCATCAAAAATGTAACCATTGTAAAGTAATGGCTGTAGTAGACTGAGTTGCCTTACCATTCCTGTTTCTCTATCCAGTGGGACAGGTAGTGTCGCACGTCCATAGGTAAAGCATCCCTGTCGTAAAGCTCATGTAACTGCTGTGAGTATGTGTGCAGCTGCATCAGTCTCTCCCACTGAGCCATCCTAAGTCGGCCAGGAATGCACAAACATTACAAAACAACAAACCACAATGGGTGTGTACACTATGAGGTAGATTAAAGCAAAAGATTTGCATATGTGAATGGTCGATGAACACTGTCATTAACTGGGACCAAAGTGCAAACTTTTACAGCATGCACAGGTGACCTAGCACTACATTCTATACATAATAATATAACTAATAAACGAACAAAAGATCAGTTACTCTGTTAATACCACATGACATTACAGAGGTGTGACGTGCTCAGTCGCTTTGCAAGACCGTCAATTAGCCACAATACAAATCAACACTTCACTAATTCAAGTTTACTTACCCGATTTAATATGTTCGTGTCAGTTACGATCCCCTACTAATTGAATCAACGAAAATTTAAGCTAAACGCATAGCTAGGTTTACTGTCTTTCGCGTATCCGCTGGGTCTACCTGTAGTTAAATGTCGACAACAAGCATGATTCTCCGGTAGTAGGTAGGCATCTAAATGTTATTTCCTTTTTCGCGTCAGTAGATCTTCGTTTGTCGAACAGGCGCCATTTTGGCTCTATCGTACGGCTGCTGAAGGAGAACAGGAGCCTAAATGTCAGCTCCACGGGGAACAGTTTCCAACCAAGCGCAGAGGAAGCAGATGATTGGTGGATTTAGGTACAGAATTGTACGAGCCATTGGTACAGCTGTACGTCAGTCAGCAGCGAGGGGCGTGGCGAACAAAATAGAAACTTATGGCCCTGTTGTAGGGCTGAAAATTTCCAAGAAATGACGCTGTGAAAGTAACGATGTGAGAAGGGAAAGGAAGTATCGTTTTTATTGTTTGATGTGTTTCCTAGGAATGAAACTCAAGACGACTTCTGTCTGTTGTCTAATTAAATCAAAACACATTTTCCCCCTTTTTTGTTGTAGTATATTTTATATTTACAAAGTTTACTGAAGGTATAAAAAATATAATTGAGATATTCAAATATGCTATAAATTATAAGGAAAGTTATATATGTAATTGTAAATTATAGAGGATTGTGTATTGATTTTATGTTGGTTTATATTCAATAAAAGGTAGATTATCATGCATAAGTATATATAAATGATTATTATATTGATTGATATAAGCATATATACATGCGGTATTAACATAAATAAATGTAATTTGTGCGTTGTATTGTAATGATATAGTAAGATTTCATTCATTTATACCATAGAGCCAAATACAATTACAGTAAAATATTCAAATGTTGCCTAAAGTATGAATTACTAATTCTAAATTCAGTTTTTGCAAGTTCGATGTCAAATAAATCTCCGTTATGTTTATAATAAACACATTACAGGCAAAAGGGATCGTCATTATTTTCTTAACTGCCAGAGACAAAATTATTACAGAAATCCTAAATTTTTCAGTATTCTCTCTTGACTATTCTACCTTGCGAATTTGTGTGAATGTTATATTTAAAATAAAGGCACCATAGTGTTGTTAAGTCTCATTTCTTTTTTCGTTGTTCATTTCCCACTCTGACCACTTGGTGTCACAACTAACATAGACATGAGCATCTCATTTTGGATGTAGATGTTTTGTCTAAATTTGCAAATCAACATTTAAAGGGATGGTTTAATGCACAGGGTTAACTAGGAAAAGTGAGTTGAGGGTCACAAAAGACCACTGCCGCCAAACGTTTACCATTTGTATTGATATGTATTGATTAGCAAATAAAGGTGATGTGAAGTAACATAAACACATCCTAATTATCTTCTACAATTTATAGAATGAGGAAATAATGCTGTGGCATCCATATATTCCATAGATTCTAATTTACAGTGGACTGCATTTATGGTGTTTTGTGGTGCATTATTATAGTGGTAGTGCATTGTCCAGTTGACATCAGATGCAATGTAAAAACTGATCCATTTATAGAAATTGTTATATTTTCTATAACTCCCAAAATATGTTTATA
Source organism: Fowleria isostigma (assembly GCA_029814645.1). NCBI lineage: Eukaryota > Metazoa > Chordata > Actinopteri > Kurtiformes > Apogonidae > Fowleria > Fowleria isostigma. The sequence continues at coordinate 22,001,502 of JAPTGZ010000022.1, read as the reverse complement.
TGCTTATATTCATTTAATCTTTGTTTTGGAACTGTAGGAGGACAAGTACATATAAACAGAGAGAAAATACCACAGAAAGCGCAGGTATCATTAATATCATCAGCCACATCTCTGTTCTATATTCATTATGAGTCAGGTATGATTGTGGTGACTTTTATTTTCCTCTTATAATACACAGTATACCTTAACTCTAATTCAGCTACATGTTAGGTTCATTTGGCAAATTGGTTTGCTTGGTTTATTGGTGTTATGAGAAAACAAAGATTGAGCTAAAAGAGCAGAACAGATACAAATGATGAAGCATTTCTAGAAAGATACATTACATAAAGGTAGCTTTATTCAATGACATGGCTTAGTCTAACTGAACATGATATAGGTTTGATCTACAATACAAAGACAGTCAGTTACACTAAAATAGACACTTACGACCAAAGTACACACAGGTTTAATCCACATGATTACATTTTTAGAGAAGAAAAACAGCAAGTGTTACACCTCACTCTGTTGTCCCTGCAGTTACATGGCAATGAGCTTTGAAAAGGATCATGAACAGAAATAAAAAATATTGGGTGGAAGAGGGTTTAAAGTTTCCTGAGACCAGATATTTTATGTGTTGGTGCTTAATATGATGAGTCTTTTATCTACTAAGACAAAAGGGATATTTTCTCTAAAGGTAAAGATATTCTCTCAAGTCGCTTATTGCAGTTTATTTACAATTAATATGTTATTTTTGCATTTTCTTCTTTTAGGCTTAATTGTCACTCCTAAAAAATCTAACTTACTTTTTTTTTGCCTGTCCCTTTCCTTCATCTCTCTGATTAATGCAGTACTAGAAAAAATGTTTATTCTCATCATCTTCCTTATCTTAGATATATGAAGCCTGTAAAATAGTTAGTCACTCTGCAATCATTTCATTTAGAAAAGCTGATGATTTGTCTTATTTTAAAAAACATACTGTGTAAACCAATTGTATTGCTATTTATTGCCATAGACTGACACATTGATCTGTCAGTCTACTGAATGGTGATAACACCATCGTCCCAGCTGAACTGGTTAACCAACACATCTTCTTCCTCTTTCATGGATTTAAGTAAATACTTCACACCAGCTTTCACACCGGTCTTCACCCCTGCACCAACAGCGTAGCCCGCCACCCCAGCAGTCCCCCCCGTGACCACCATGAGAGCATCTGTTCCAAGGTCAACAGCGCTGAGGATGGCCCTCTCTTTGGCTGTTGCGGAGCAGTTCACAGAGGCGTAATACACAGCAGTGCCCAAGTTGTAGAGGGTGCTGACAGCAGGGATCCACTCCATCACCTTGTATACACGCTCCTCCCTTCTGTTGATACAACTCCTGTGAGGGCTTCGTTTCATCCGATGACCTGATGCAAAGGGGGTTGAAACATGCTCCTCTGTGCTGCAGTGAAGGATCCAACACTCAGTTTCAGAAGATTCTGAAGGGAGAATTCGGCTCCCTTTTTTCAACACAGCCTGGTACCTCCCCGGGTTGAGAAGCCCACTGTCGGACACACCTGCGCACAGCAGCCCCAACCTCTCACAGATACCCACAGCCTCCTCCAGAACACCTGTGGCTCCTTCCACAGCTGGTCCCACTAGTGCAGTCCCATTCATCCTGGTCCAGCCCTCACAGTGCTCGTCCTGTTCTCCAACCCCTGCCAGCCGCTGGATGTTAAACATCACAGCCTCGATATGGTGGCCTGCTCCTTCTTCGTCTGATGCAGGTGCTGTGGTGGCTGCTGCCTTAGTCACCCTCATTTCAATCATACTCTCGACCTCCAACAGAAGCTCATCAGTGTCGGTGACTCCCATCAGGCCATAGAGCTTCTGCACCAGGGTCTGCGCCTCCTTTGGACATCCTGCCACTACTAACACAGGCACCAAAGACAGACCCAGCAGCTCCTGGGGGAAGATGGAGGGCAGTGGATCGTCCATTGTGCTCACCGACAGCAGCTCCTCACAGCTGATGTTCCCCTGGATGTGGAGGTGATCTTGAATCTGCCCCTGAAGCTTTTCCTTGAGAACTGATACTATATGTTGAGCAGACTGGACACTGTCATTTTCTGCAGCCACTGAACCAGGACCAGGAGGTTCTCCACATGGGACACTAAACTGTGGTTTGGATCCCAGTGTAAACTGATGATCCTTTTTGGCTGTCTTCTCTCCTTCTTCATGGATGTCAGATTCTGGAAGCTGTTTGTTTCTCGGTGCCAGTGAAGGTGGGACCCGACACAGAGCCTGTTCATTCAGCAGGAGTTGGATCACAATCAGCCACTTCAGTTTGGAGGACATCACTCCACTCTTTTGTAAAGCCACTACACAAAACACGGACAGGAACAACACAACCGATGAGTGTTTTTTACACAAGCAAGTTCTATTTACATTTGGGGGGTGGGTTGATTAATGTGCTCTATTAAAATGCTGTTTTGTGGTCACACACAGATTAATGAACGGCAAATTACTGAAAGACTGAAGGTTTTTACTGTGACCCACATAAATGATCTGGTCTTGTGCTTCTGATCATAACCTTTACCATAACACACTGCTCATGGTAGTTTGCTTATTTTTATTTTTTGTGCCTTTCTTGACTTTTAGTTTAATATGCACAGGTATCCAAATGCATGACATGTTTTCTAATCTTAAGCATGATGAAATATGTGAAATGTGGATGTGATCCCCTGTGGTTTTAGTTTAGATTAGACTGACTAAATAAAAAAAATAAAACAATATTCTGAAAGGAATGTATTTTACCCATTATCAGACACACAAAAATCATCGTGCATTCCATTATGGTTTCACACTCCACTGCAACATTAATGCATGCCCCCTTTTTTCTGCACTGAAAAGAACCAAAATAGAAATCGTGTCCCACCCACAATTTGATAATTTCACTGCATATTTTTTGAGAGGTGGAAAAATTTGTTAAACACTTACCTCAAAAATTATGAGATGCTCAGTCCAGAGTACAGCGGTATGAGCAAGATGGCTTCAGCATGTAGGATGCTTTTTGTTTTTCCTTTTTTTCCCCCTTTTTCTTTAAAACATGCCTAGCGGTCTTCTTTCTCTTTGCCTCCAATGAGAATCCCTTTCTTTACACATGACATCCCACAGCCCTCCCTCTGTCTCAACTGTCTTTCAGCTCTCTCTTCTCTCTGGAGTTGGCCTCATTGCTCAACAGGGAGCTCAGGGCTTGAATATTGATTCACATGGGGGTGAAGTCCATGTGGTCTGAAGCAGTTTTGTTTGTCTGCCCTGGTATCCTCATGTCCCCTGCACAAGTTCTCTGCTTTCCTTCTCTGTGTTGTCATCCAAAGGTTTTGTTTTTGACCCAAATAACTTGAAAGAAATCTTCCCTCATGCCGTGAGCAGATTTATCTCTGACAAGGGCAGGAAGTGAAGAGTGGAAAACAGGCAACTATCTGAGGCACAGAGAAAGTAAATGTGTGAATGCGAAATACACTGGAAATTATACCTCTATATGTGTTTTTTATGACTGCCTCTTACTTTCCTTTTAATTTTTTTGCCATAAAAGACACTGCATTCTTGAAAACGAGATAAAGAGTTATGTAAGTTATGTTTATATGTATTTGTTACTTTGGAAATAGAGCAGCTTGAATGACCTTTGCCCCAAAGTGTATAGGACGTCAATATTATCCTGTAAAAAATCAAACAGAAGTGGCTTCTCAGGCTTTATTTAGTTGTAGGTTTTGTGCAATTTACTGATGATGCAAAACACACATTCAAGCAGGATATAAATATTTATATATATGGTTGAGATGAACAGATATATAACCAAGAGGAAATAAAATTAAAAGGATACAAAATAAACACTTTATTATAGATCTAATCTTATGTCTACAACTGAGTAACTACACAAGAAATTACCAGGATGTTGCATTCTAATGAAGTGCAAATATATGGGCTACTCTGAGTCTCATACTGTGTGTTCTCTCTTCTTTCTGTTTGCACTGTGAAGAATATTCTGTACAAAAGGCTGCTCTTCTACTACACCTCCCTCACTCCCTTCCTTTCACACTCATGTTTCTTTTTTTGTGTGACACCCATGCTGTGTCTGCTCTTAAACAGAAAATGGCTTAATTGTGAGAAACTTTTTCAGACATTTTTTTTTTCCCTGCCCAAGCTGAGAGGATGAGAATTATTTAGGAAAATAAAAAGAAGTATCCAAAACTATCACTGAAGATAAAACCAGGAGTGAGAAAAGTGCATGAGGATATTTTCTGGGTTTTTTTTCTCATCAATTAGATTTTGGTCCTGCAGTGTCTTCATTTTAAGTGCAGCCCATTAAATACGCACATTTTGTAGAAATAAAACCTGGTCACTGCTCTCATGTAGCTGTGTGACTTTGGTTACTTAAGCTTAAAAATATAGCTGATAGTCATGTTTTTGGAATTTATGGAAACAAAGTGACACATGATGATGATGATGATGATGATGATAATAATAATAATAATAATAATAATAATAATAATAATGATAAAAAATAACTGAGTACAAAAAAGTTGAAATGTTTTTTGTTTGTTTGTCAAGTTCAGTACTTAGACTATTTTAAGATTTACAAAGTATTCCACAGATTTGAAGTTATGTTAATATCTGCATATCAGAATTTTGATGAACTACTAAAGCTATCTTTATAGAAGAAGAAGAAGAAGAAGAAGAAGAAGAAGAAGAAGAAGAAGAAGAAGAAGAAGAAAAGAAAGATTTTAAAAAATAAAATTAAATAGACACAACAGTATTGTGTCATTTTGTTGTTTTGCTTCATATGTTTACACTTGACTCATTGCTCTTTAGACAAAAAGTATAAATAGCTGATCATAAATTAACACAATGCATAGAGCCTACATTGTTTTTCATTAAATTATCATAAAACTTTATATTTACTCATGAAATATTGTTGTTAAAAAGCAACACAATTAAGTGAAAATCTTTTCAATGATTTAAATCACTAACATAAGTGTTATTTAAAGTAACTGAGTTGTCATTTCCATTAAAATGTATTTATTATTACATAATTCTACATTTTTTCTACATGAAATGTATAAATTATATAAGTTCATTTTTGTTTATAGCAAAAAAAAGATCAACATTCACATTTTAATCTCTCTTCCGTCTTTTTATTTTCTCTAAGATGCACTGAGATGGAAGAAAAACACTAATGTAAGGCTGGTTCTGCTGCAGCGCCCCCTGCTGGAGAAAGAGAAGTCGAACTAAAGGAAGACCATTCCTGCTGATGGGTTTGGAGGAAAACGCAGAACCTAAAGGTGCTAATAGGTGTGATGTGTGGGTCACAATTTGTGATGGTTAATAGTCACTTCTGTAGGGAATTGATTAAAACTGACACGTGTTAAAGGACTAGAACCCCCCCGAGTCCAATCAAAAACCATCAGAATGTACCAGTGTGTGCAGACTACTCTCTGTCACACTTGGATTTGTCATCAGGTTCTCGTCTCCACAGGATACATGTACTTGATGTGAGGCATGAGTATCCCAAAGCAATTATCAGATCAGAATGTGCTGTATATTTAAGAAAATGTAAGTTTTTACCTTCATACAAAGAGTTCAAACAACAAATAGGTTTCATTTTACAAAGTAGTTACATGTACATCCAAAAGTAGTTTAGACATGACTTCTATGTGTGTGTGTGCTGTTCTTAATTTTCTGTAGTAGTGGTAGTAGTAATAAGGGTAGTAGCAGTAGCAGTAGTAGTAGTAGCAGTAGCAGTAGTAGTAGCAGTAGCAGTAGTAGTAGTAGTTGTAGTAGGTCTTGTCAATATGTACAACTATCAAATATTACCATTCATTGGTTTTTGTTTTTTTGTGAGTTTTGCATCAGACATTAGCGAATACAAATATTTGTTTTTGTTCATTGTTAGCAAGAAAAAAAAATTCTTGACAGTTTTAACTTGTGCATTTAAAGGGGCATTATTTACTGAAACAGTTTTTAAACCTTGATGAAAATGTGTGTTTGGAGAATGGATCAAAACTTGGCAGAATTCCATGACTAAACAGTGATTCTTAATGTCATATTTCACAAATGCACCTTTTTGTACCATTGTCCACTCACTGGTACCTAATATAGTGGTCGGTGAGTCAATATGCTGCTACTGTATCTGATTTCGGGCAGCACAGTGGTGCAGTGGTTAGCACTCAAGCCTCAGGCAAGTCCTGTGTTCGATCCCAGCACCAGTCAAGGTGGGACCTTTCTGTGTGGAGTTTGCATGTTCTCCCCGTGTCTGCGTGGGTTTTCTCCGGGTACTCCGATTTCCTCCCACCATCCAAAGACATGCA
>JAPTGZ010000022.1:21956620-21968828 GCA_029814645.1 Fowleria isostigma | reverse complement strand
GGGCAAGTTCAGAAGTAGATGTGGTTGCCCGATCGGTAGTTTTACTTGCCCCGGGCAATCGGGCATTGGGACTTGTCAAACCCTGAACTTGCATTAATGTTTTATTTTTGATGATGGTCATAGTTCAGTAACCTGTTCCAGCTGAAGCATTATTAACCTCTGCAGTGTTTACCTATGGAGAGATCTAAACTATTTGCTTAGTTAAATCCGGGTAGTTACTGTTTTGTCCAGGTTGTTTATTTAACTCCAACTGATGCAGTAAGGGGCGGCACGGTGGTGTAGTGGTTAGTGCTCACGCCTCACAGCAAGAAGGCCCCTAGTTCGATCCCCGCACCATGCACAGGGGACCTTTCTGTGTGGGTTTTCTCCCACCATCCAAAGACATGCACTGACAGGTTAATTAGTTAGTCTAAATTGTCCATTGGTGTGAATGTGACAGTGATTGGTTGTTTGTCTCTATACTGGATGAACTGGCGAAATGTCCAGGGTGTACCCCGCCTTCGCCCTTAAGTAGCTGGGATAGGCTCCATGCGACCCCCGTGACCCTAGTGAGGATAAAGTGGGTATGGAAAATGAATGAATGAATGATGCAGTAAGTGTCCTCTCATGTCTCTGGTGACCAAAAGATTGGGAAATGCCAGGATTGATCAAGATCATCAGGTTTGTGACAGAATGGCTCAGGGAGAATGAGACATAATTTTCACACATGGATTAGCCTCCAAAAAATCCAGACTTTAATTTACAATGTGATGAAGACTTGATGTAGAGGTTCAATTCTCCATCATCAAAAATTTAAAAAGTAATGCAACTATGGATGAAAAAAAAAATTAGGGACCTTATCGTGACACTACATATGGATTATGTGGCAAAAAAGATATCACAGTGAATGTCTCCTGGATTCAAAACCAAAGGTGGTGCAGTCAAATTTTGCATGTGACTTTTTTTTTGGCCGGGCAGTGTACACGCACAGCTCTAAATATACACATTTAATAAAATATAAAAATGACCCTAAATACACATATTAAAAAAAGAGTTAAGTGTTGAGACCAAGGGTCCCAAACATGCGGCCCGGGGCCCAAAACTGGCCTGCTAAAAGGTCCAATCTGGCCCACAGGCTGAATTTGCAAAGTGCAAAAATTACACTGAAGATATTAATAGTCAAGAGTGTTGAACTCATTTCGGTTCAGGTTCCACATTCAGATCAATATGATCTAAAGCAAAATAATAGCATAATAACCTACAGTGACAACTTCATTTTTCTAGGTTCAACTAGACTACTTGTTGCTCTTTTGAAACAAAACCAGTCCAGTTGAACCTCAGTGAACTACCAAGAACAAGAATGACCTGAGTTGATGAGAAATTGTTCTTATTTTAGTTCCAAACTCCAAATTTTTAACAATATTATATCTGTTATTAAATGTTTGTGCAGCATTGTGTGGCATACACATGTAAAATGATGTTGAGGCATAATATTGTTAAAACTGCACTAATTTTTCTTACGAAATTTCAGTTTTTTCAGGTTATCCACATGTTTGTTGTGAAAGGATAGTTTGTAAATGTAAATATTTTCAGAATTTTATGTTTTCATTACACTAAAACAAAACAAAAAAGTTTGAAATTATTTATACTTTACTGGTCTGGCCCACTTGAGATCCACTTGGGCTGAATGTGGCTCCTAGAAGAAATGAGTTTGACACCCCTGGTTTAGAGCATATTTATAAATACTATCAGCGAGGTCCAAACTCGTATATTTTGAGTAACAGAAAGATCACTGCAATGTACATGTAGAACTGTGCCAAACACATTCAAACCATTAAAAGAAAGTATTCAGCAAATGAACACTGTTGTCTGTCTACTTCTTGTAGCTTCTCTTCTTTTACACATGATCAGAACATATACCAAGAAAAGCTTGTAGAAATGGAATAAACAAGTTTGCAGATGCTGTTGGTTTAAACATTGTGGATGAACAGAAGTGTGGAACGCTCCAAGTGTTTCATCAGTATTCCTCAGCACACAGCCCCCCCTCAAGGATTCAGGGGAATCATGTCCTATCCTCCTACTAGGAACTTTTAGGGAAAGTTTTTTTTAAAGGGAACTTCAGGTCAGGCCAAGGTTTTTCAAAAACCTAAGAAAAGTTAGAGCGCCTATGCTGAAAAAGGGGCTATTTCAAATAATAGTAATGATGCACTGAAGCTGTGTCACATAATGTGCCTGAAACCTTGTTACAGAAACCTATTTAGCATGGCACAAGAAGAAGAAAAACAGTCACATGACACAGCAGACAAATCACCAAGAAAGTAGACCAAAGTCCTCTTGTCTATTTTTCCAGTTGTGACGACCGCTAGGGTACGTCTTACTCCTTGCTCTCTCTCTCTCTCTGTTCTATCTCTCCAGCCCTCGACACAGACCTTCAGTGTCCTTTCTATCTGCCGGTTCCTGCGAGGATCGCCTTAGACTTTACCTTTCGCTTATCGTTGCTAACGGTTACGTTATATTTGGTGCTTTGGCACGAATAAACCTTTCGTACTGGAGATTCTCTCGTTCTCCGTGTGTCTTTGTCAAGCGCTCTGAGCCAGTCTTGACACAGTCTTTTCAGCTTTAATTGTGTCACTCCAGTCAACTCAGCCCTATTTGTCATATTATCTGAATATGACAAATTAATTCAAAGTTGTTGTTTTTTATTTACTAATAAATCTACATGATCTACATGATTGATGTTAAGAGTAACATTACATGACAGTTAGCACCTATTCCTGAAAAGGCTAATATGAGCATTCATTTTCAATCCTGTTACTGTAGTTAAACTGGATGATACGATTCAGTTTGTGACCTTGTAAAATGGGTACAAATTAAACGCAGACAGGGAACCCGTGAAGCCAGTTCAACCTGCTGCACTGCTCTATATGCCTTGAACGTCTGTGCCTGAAAGCTTGTGCATTACAAAAGTTTGCACAACTGAGTTGTTCCAGCACCTTAATCTGATCAGTTGAGCAGTGATTTTTAAAAATGATATCCAAAATTAATTAAAATTTAAAAAATAAAATAAAATCACAGTCCATTCAAGTCTTTTTTTTTTTTTTTTTTTACTTTTACTACAATATTAAATGTCCCCTGTTGTATGTGAGGGGATAGTTTGAACACTTTTTAAAGATGCTGTTTAAGCTAGTATATTAATATTATATATTTGGCCCGAGAAACTACAATTTAATCCGATTTAGGATTATATCTTGTATAACTATTAAACAATATATACATTTGGGCAGAAAGAACACCTTTTTACCTGAATATCTGCTTCAGTACAGAGTCTGCATGTGTCTATTTACAGCCTTGACAATCTCCATGTGGATCAGGGATGGTGACTAAACACTGAAATAATATGACTCCTTGCTTGTCCCTAATTGGCAGGATTACATAAATTACAATTCTCCTCATGTTACAACTATATCCAGTCTCTCCCATACCTGGCACTTTTTACTTGCAGTCTGTGTTACAGTCACTTATTCCAGTTTTAAAGCACAAACTTATACTATGACTTCTAGAAAAGATTACATAAAAGTTATTGCTTGACAGTCTGAAAGTCATGTGCATTTGTTTTACAACGTATGCAGTTTCTCTAATCAGTGAACATGGCTGAGTAAATCTAGAGTAAAGCCACACCCAGTAAATATTTTATGCAGTCACTGTGATAAAGTTGCGAGCAGCAATTATTCAGCAAAGTGGTGGTTTGTCAATTATGTTAATAAAATGCTAAAATAATGAGACAGGAAAAGCAATATGAAGGTTTAGCAGCTTCTTTGTGACGTGGGAGATTGGAGATGTAGACTGTAAATCACAGACCACATCCATGAAATAAAGACTCAAACCTTGATCTTTGAGTTCTTAAGAGAAGTTGATTTACCATCTGAATCTTTGAAGAAAATGAGATAAAATCGAGAAAAGAAATTTGACTAAAGAGCTGTTAAAATGGAAATTTTATTGTAGCACCTCCAGTGGGTGCAGGATTTGGAGCATGAATGATGAGGAAATTTGGGAGCATGTCAAAAATTAATTTCTACAAGTTTTCCATTTTTCAGCAGATAAAAAGACAGAGAAAAAAACCCCAACATATTCCTTGCATGCTCACTGCTTGGACCTTAATTACTATTACCAAGGATAAAAACCACACAACCATGAAATGTGAATCTACTATGACATAAGTAATCACATAAATGACATCCAGACAATTTTATGGTAATGTTTATTTATTTAAAAAAATGCTCAATGGCCTAAATTTGTATGGCAGTTCAAATAATTCTAATATTTTCCAGATCACAAAGCCAGTTCATTTCTCCTCATAATGTTGCGCCTTTAAGAATGAGGTAACAGACTAATGGTATATTTTATCTGTCTAAATAGTGTTAACATCTATTGGTAATGTTTGCAGCAGAGGAGTGTAAATGTCAAAAAAACACACCATAGGGCATACCTGTGATTTAACTGTTTACACCGAGTCAAATAACTATGCTGGACTGGTGGTATGAAGCTGAAGACCAGGAAGCAGTTAAGGTGAAGCAGCGTCAAATGGGAGTTGAATTACAACATAGGCAGCTAACTCACTCATCTCACCTTGTGTTACACGGCTTTAGTCAGGTAAAACTACCCAAGGGTAAATACCTTAAATTCTTTTGACACAAAGATCCAGTTTACTGTTGAAAGACACACACTGACAGTGCCTCAAAGCCTTTGTGTGTGATTGTGTCTTGGGAGAGAATAACCCCAACAGGTTATACAGGATGGTCCATTCGTCTGACATGAAGCCTTGAACATATGAACGCACAAATGACTGAACATATTCATTCAGGTTACACAAAATGTGTGCCAGTGTACAACAAATTATTTAAAAAATATATGCAAACAGTATGTGCATGTTGAGATCCAAGGAGCCACAGTTAATCACAAACTATACAAGTTAAGCCCTTGTAAGTACATCTCTGAAGGATCCTTAGCAAACAATGTGTAAATTAATTATTTTGGTATATTGAATGTCTGATTGACACGTAGCTTTTTTTTTTTTTTTGCCTTTCTTTACTAAATTAATTAAAGCTAAGTTCTTGCCAAAAAAAGTACATTACACAATTAAAATGCCTTCCTACTCTTGTTTCAATGTTTTTTCCTCCGTCACTTTTTGTCAACAGGAGTGACAAGCCAAGGGAAAAACAACCATTTCAGTGAAAAACAATGTATGAACTCTCTGAGTTTACAATTTTAGAAAAAGGTTCTGTAAAGTGCCACAGCATGTGTTCAAACACCTCTGTACAGTCATGTTCACTAACAATTTAATCACAAAAAGTAGAACTGAAATGTGAGGCCTTATGCATTAGTCCTTTGTTTTTGTCCCCCCTCAATACACAGTATATAAAAGAACTTTTGTAAACACTCACCCAATTTGCTGAGGCATGCACAATTCCCCCAGCTTCACAGAATAAAGGACTTTATCAGCGGTAACATATGGGACAAATCAAAGGACTAAACCAGCTGTGGATACAGTGTGCTGCGGACAACTCCAAAACTAGATGTAAATATTCAGTAAAACTCACTGAAATATTTCTAAAAAGGTACATACTGTACATCCCTTGGCTTTTCTAGCCTATCAAAACTGAGTCCCATCAAAAGGGGAAAATGCATAACTGCACAAGTACAGCTGACATGTTGCGATTTTAACGTGCAACATATAATCGTGTTGACTGAAGACATATATTGCCTATTCAAGACACACAGACACATTTCCCAAATGTGCAAACAGATGATTTGATACCAAATGCCAGATTTAATAGCAATAACTGAATCATATGGCCTCTTCTCAAAAATTGCAGCTGCACCTTAGAGTTCCCCCTCCTTGTTGGTCTCCACAGGAGTTCACCAAAGCATGAGCTCATATGTCCACGTCATCCGAGTCAGAGGTGCTGGATGACTGCGATTCCTCCTGGGACTCTCCCCACACAAACCTGTAATTGTTCTCCAACTCCTGTTGCCTCTTTTGCTCCTTGTAAACTTCTTCTGTGCCTCCAGTCTGAGGACAAAAAAACAAACAAAAAAAACCCACCTCTGTGAGTCTCTCATTTGAATTTACAAATCAGAGACTTAACTGCACACACGGAAGGCTGCTGATAACACACATTCTATTTTCTATTCTAGCCCCAAGGTAATTACTCAGCCTTTTACACCCATAAGCACATGCACACACAATATATAAAAACACATGACATGTGACATACAGTACTGTGCAAAAGTCTCAGGTCACCATTAACTTTGTTGTTTTTGCAGGGTTGAAAGGAGCATACATATGGGAATTTAATTCTCATTCTCTTTTCTTCAGATATAACTAGAAAATACAAGAAATACGTACACAGGCTTAAAAGAAACACAAAAACTGAACTAGATAGGTTGTAAAGGTTAACGTCACTAATGTGACCCGTTCCCATGACAAGGACTGGCACAGACACAAACACCTGACATATGTTGAATGAAATGTGAGATGTTAAGTACAAAGGGACGTCACACTAAATACTACTCTTTGGTTTACAGGGAGTGGTTTCCCTGAAACTTGTTTTTAACATTGCACATACATCTCACATATCCAAATTGGATCTAAATACAGAGACTGAGAAATTCATAGATGTGCTCATTAAAACTTTACTAAACCAACAAACCTAATGTTGAGCTAAGACTTTAACAGAATACTTTATGCCACAGTGGAAACAAGTGGGTAAATGAGTGAGTATATTATGCTTTTACCTGGACAATGTGAGACCCTAAATTTTCCTTTAAAACTGGGTTTAAATCAACATCTTTAATTACCAATCTCTGCCGGACACAACTCTACAGCTGGACTCCATGGCTCGATGCAGAATTAACATTGTAGTTTCTATAGCCATACTTTGGCTTTACTTTTTTCATAGCAGCAAGAAACAATGTCAGGCCATCTATCTTTATTTAGTCTCTTGATTTGGACAGAGAGAAGAAAGCCGCAGAACGAGCATGTGTTTTTCCATCTCATGCAGCTTTGGGCAACAGGATTTAGGAAAATATTATGGTTTGGGTTAAATTACACACTCAGTACCAGCTACATGGAAGAAGGCTTTTTTGGCAGCCTTGAATTAAGTACATGTACAAAATATGTTTGCCCTTATGTACAGGTGAGTGGGTGAGTCAATAGTCATACAGACTACTTTTTTTTATTATAGCTAAGGCAGTAAACTGAATCCTGGTTAGATTAAATAGACAGCATTTGCTGTATTAAAAGCACATCTGCTGTTTTATTTCACACAGATATGTTTGTCTTTTTTGTGTTAGTAGAGCATGTCTGGAAAGCGTAGTCCACAGCATCATAACGCACTGAGGTTACACCCTCTGAAAGAAAAACTATTATTATTATTATTATTATTATTATTATTTTATATTATTATTATTAGTAGTAGTAGTATTACACTTATACTTATTCCAGAGTTTCTCATATTTTAAAGGTTAACATCTAAAAATTGTTAACATTTAATATCAGTCCTAGAGGAGGGGTTATTTGGCTCACAAATTAGAATTAATACAACTGTGTTAAGGTTGGCAAATACAGTAATTTATGCTACAGAAATTCCTAATTTGCCAAATCTTCTAATATGCATTTGCTCACAAATTAAATCTGAAAAAATATAGTGGAGCCTATTTGGTGACTAGAGTGTAATGATGATGATTTACTCAAGAGGAAGTTTTGCTCAAGAGTGTATTGTTATACTGACAAACAAAAGGGAAGGGAAAAGCAAATGCATCGCTTTAACAGTGTAAACACACATGGGTCGAAACAAACTCAACAACTAGCCTTACCAGGAGATTTATGAGGAGCTCCCTGAAAGACTTTGTATCTTCTTCTGTCAGCCACTGATCACCTGCCTCCTCTGCATTTTTTCGTGTTAAGATCTTAACCTCAATTTTACCTGAAAGAACAGGAGAAAAACAAGACAAAGAGGGCTTTGCCAGTTAACCACATGGAAAAACATTCAAGCAAGAACTAGTAATAATGAAGAATGGTAGAGATACAAGCGTGAATGAAAGGAAGGACATGCATGGATGACACTATTTTCATTTGTTCAATTCCAGTATCTGGTGTCAGATACTTTCTTTGCCTCCAAGATGTTTAATATGACAGTACTAAAATGGGACACAATGGGCTACCTGGTCTAATATAAAGCTTCTAATTTGACATCCACAGCAAAAGCATACTTGTATTCCAGTCTACTGTATTTACTCACTTTCTAAACATTTCAAAATCTATTAGAATGTTTTTAAAACACGTATTGATGTATTCAAAAGAACACTAAAAATCTCTGTCTACGCAGGTCTTGGATCTTAAAATGACTGCCATGTTTCTACCAGTATCTTTGCCTTTACTTGTTTCTGTAGAGTAAACCAGTATGTAAAAAGTTTCTGAACAACGATGAGGAGAGGAATACAGAATTTTATGCTCAAGATCACAGATGGAAAAAGAGAAGGCCGTGAGTGTTTTTGGGCACTACCCTTCGTACCTTCGGCCTTCAGTCCTGCTTTCTCTAGCTGTTCTTTAACCACGTCCTTTATGTGTTGCCACTGGGGATCTCCTTCGCCCATCTCCTGAACTTTGACCTCCCCATCAGGGCTGCTGCCCGTCTTATACTTAGTAATTTTGATCTTAACATGGTCGTCAGCCGCTTGGTCTGGGGTGTCGAGACAAAAGAGGAACAAACAACACATAGTTCACCTCAAAACCATTAGCAGGGCCACAGGATGGAGGAGGTAAGAGCCGAGAATGTCTGATTACCAAAAAATGCTCTGTCTCATTTACATTTTGAGCCTTTAATCAATCTGACCCATTTTCATTTGAAATTCATTATTGATTATAATGTAATCTACAGACTTATCAATGGCAGCGGAGAGATCACTGACTAATGAAATTTATGCTTTGGAAAAATGAACAAAATACATGTGTGGAGCTGTTGAGGGGTGGAGGATGTGACGTCAAACATCTGCTGCGCATATGAATGAAATATGAAGAGAATGAAGGCACACACAGAGTGTACAGAAGAACATGGAGGCTGCACTGCCTGGTTACCTGGCTGTTTGGGAGCCAGGCTGGGGCTTCCTCTGGTTGGGTCGCTGCCTCTTTGATCTGAAGCTGTTGGTTGTTCTGGATCCTGAGCTTCTTTCTCCTCAAAACGGTCAAGCAGCTTGTCCAGCGTTGTCTCCAGTGCTTGTGTGGCCTGAGTGCGATCAAACTCCCCTTTAAGACCCTCTGTTTCCAACTCCTGTTGAGCCTGCGGTGAAGAGGACACACCAAAGACAACATGTATTTGCACCAATTTTTGTGTTAAAAACACAAATCTATAAAGTTTTAGACTGGAGCTGTCCTTAAATCTAGTCAGTCTGGATGTTTTGTTTTGTTTTGTTTTGTTTTGTTTTGTTTTGTTTTGTTTTGTTTTGTTTTGTTTTTTTACAGGATAGGATGGTCTCTCCATTTAATTAAACAGCTCTACTTGTGGGAACAATACTAACCAAAATACCCTCAAAAACTGAAGGCATCAACTCCACTGTGCTTCAGAAGATGGCTGCACAAACTGGTTTTCAGCTCAGTTCCACTCACAGAGGAGCTTATTATTTAAAATGTCCACATTAAACAGAGAAAACCTGTAATACTTGATCTCTGTTTGACTGCATTCATATTTAAAGCGCTTTTTTTCCCCCTCTCATTGTCCTTGTATTCCCTTGTTCATGTTGAATTGCACTTAGTAATTACATGTAGGTGCCATGTAGTTATGTGGCTTTCCTGTATTTATTCAACACAGGGGTGTGTGTGTGTGTGTGTGTGTGTGTGTGTGTGTGTGTGTGTGTGTGTGTGTGTGTGTGTACATGTGCATATTCAGGGGTGTGTGTATGGATTTTGGTGTGGTTTACAAGTTGACATCAACAGGTCAATAAAAATAATAGCAATAAAAAGTCTGAAACCTCATTTATGATGTTGTCAAATTCCTTCTGCATCTCCTCCTTTATCTCCTCAATCTTATCAGATGGCACTGTGAGGTCAGCTATTTCGCTCTCAAACTCATGTAAAAGACGTTCATTTTCATCTTTCTCTTCCTCGTCATGTGTCTCTGTTACCCTGCTGCTTGTTTGTTTCTCTTGGTTTTGTGCTTTCTAAAAGAACAAAAAATACACTAAATGAAAATACATGTCTCAACAAAAAGTAAACCATATGAGATGTCAAGAAAACATCGGAGTGGTCTTGTGAAGCACTGACCTTTCTGTTGCTCTCTTTGAGGTGCTGAACAAATTTCATCAGGTCTGCTGGATCAGTGATGATTTTAAAATTGAATTTTTCAACTGAAAGACATTAATTGAGAAGGTATTTCAAAATATAAACATTTATCGGTATGAAAGTGTGTTAAAATACCAAAGTACTCAATTTATACAGTTGGTCCATTTTTAGAAGCCATAAACATTAGATGCACTGAAATCACAAGGTCTTTTAAATAGAGAAAACAAACCGACTGTGGTTCTGTTACTCTTATACCAATTTAATCTAATGCAGAAAATAGAATGTGAAACAGTGACTAATAATTATAAACGGCGCTGGTCTTTCTTGTGTGTGAGAGAGAACAGCATTTGTCATACTTTACCTTCATCAACGTCGTCCATGACTTCATTGTCTGTAATGGAGTTATAGCCATTATCTTCTGCCTGTTGGGAGAAAAAAAATCTAATTAGATGGTAAATGTCAATCTGTACCTAATTCTGATTATCAGAAAACACATAATCTGTGTTAAAACAAGATTGAAATATTTCACTTCAATTTAGTATATAAGAATGGCAGCAGGAGCCCAGGTTTTCAATCATCTGAGTTTAAAACTAAGGCGCCTCATAGAGGCTTGTTATTAGTTGTTCTTTCATTCACTGTCATTAACTTGAAAGATCTCCAAGGAATCAGTATCTCTGATTTCTCTACCTGATCCTCCTGAGAAGCTGTTGTTCTTGAACTTCCTGGCTTTGAAACTCCATCCCAGAAATCTGAATCTTCTGCTTCCTCTGACCCAGAATCCTCAGATATATCAGTAGTATCTGTTTTAACATGCACAATTAAAACCAATTACAGTTAACAAGTTATTATACATTTAAAACCCTAAATGAAAATGTCAGTGAAGTGAGAAATAATTATATTTCATCAAAGACTATTGTGCCTGTAATGAAAAAATGTACCTTCTCTGTCTAACTGGTCTGAGTCATCAGTGGGTGCAGGTGATGACTCTTCTGCTGTTACTTCCGTCGCTCCATCTGTCCCTTCATTACCAGCCAACATCTCATCTAGACTCCTCAGCTCCTCTGAGATCTGCTCCACTTTACGTTTTGTGTCCGCTGGGGCCAGGCCAAGGAAGGTAGGAGGAGGCAGCAAAGGAAAAATATAACAATAAGTTTAAAGAAAAAGTGAAACAATGTTCATTGCAAACTATTTCTTAGGAAATTAAAATAAGGTGATGAAGTCAATGTGATTGAATTTTATACATAAAACTGCTTATCCTCAATAGATGTTTGTCCTTCTCTTGATATAAATCTTATGTCACCATTTATTTGTAGCTTTATGGGATAAAGTCATCTTCTGTCTAATCTAACAATTATATAAACAACCTGTTGTGAGGTTTCCCAGGGCACGATGACCCATGAGTGCAAATTCAAGGGCAGGCAGCTGCTGAAAATGAGAACAAGTAGGCTGTCCTTAAGGTACAAAGCCACAATATACTGTATATGTCAATGACTTAGTACTTGTATTGCATACAAATTTTGTACAGCTGGTGCAACAAGAAGCTGATGTGTCATTAGTCTACTGACGTACATATTAGGACGACTCTCAAGCCTCTTATCACACATGCTCTGCTGCCCTGAAATGATCTGGACATTGCCCAAAGAGACTGTATAATTTAGAGAGGACTATTAAATAAACTTTACAGAGTCAGCTCCCTCGTAAAAAATAAAAATAAAAAAAAAAATAAAAAAGAAACACTGTCCAAAGACATTACAGCTAAACATTATATAAAACTACATAAATTATAAAGACATATCTTTTCCATTACCTCTAATGTTAAGTTATGTGTATTTGCATAAAAGCAGCTCCAGATGTAGATAAAGATTAGATTAGATTAGATTAGATTAGATTAGA
>JAPTGZ010000022.1:21945812-21956520 GCA_029814645.1 Fowleria isostigma | reverse complement strand
AGATTAGATTAGATTAGATTAGATTAGATTAGACTTTAAAGAGGATAATGGCATTAGTTTTAAGGTAAAAATTAAATTTTTTGGAGCAAAATGGGCATATATATAAGTTTTATGGAATGTGAATTTCAATGAATTCTTTGACATAATTTATGAATCGGTATTCATACTATTACAGATATTTGCTCCCTCTTTAAAAAAAAAATACAAAAAACAAATAAATAAAATTATAGGTTAAAGTTTTTTGAAGCTCTTTGTTGCTGTTATGTAGATCTCACCACATCAGCAATACATGTGACTGTCTCCAAAATATCTCTGCACTGCTATTGCAGGTGATGCAACTGAATATAAAAATTCAAACCATCCTGTTGTAACCATAAGACTTAAGCACATTTAAAGGCATGCATCAGTCTCTGTTGCATATACTGGTTATGTTCATTATACAAAGCATCAATGTATGAGTTGGGTTGTGATGCCAGCATTTGTCAGACTCTAAATTTTCATTCCTACATTGACTAACACAAGTGGGAGTTCTTAAAAATTTTCAATAAGGAAGGTTTTTGAAAAATCAGTGTTTTAAAAGCTGTTTTTATGTAATTGGGAGGCCAAATGTAGAGAAAATGTTAGTTTTGCAAAATTTATTTGTATGAATAGGCATTAAATCGATTTAATGTAGCTGCCTTACATGACATGTGATGTAGTGAGGATTGAATCTTCCTCTTGGATCATGTGATTCAGTGTATAAACAATGTATGGTGTTAAAATGCTAAGCAGTTCTGCTTCCTGAGGTCAGAATAAAGAATGTATTTAGTAAAATAAACTTACAGATCTTTAAAATTACTCAACAAAAGTGCTCTTTTCCAACATTAAGCCCTGCTCTAGGAACATACCTCAACAACAGAACCATGTTTGATACACCATGCACAGTGACCTTCATTTTTGTTACAGACTCACAGACTTGAGCTTTCACATAATCCATGTACTGCTGAGCACTTAGCGCTGGTTGGCACACAATGCCTTGAGGTTTGGCCGTAGATGGTGGTTTCAGGAATGGATGCTGGCAGGTGCGGCTGGTGTGTATCGTTAGCACATAGCGACACGACTGAGGCTCATCGACTCGTGCAATGTAGTCCCCCGAGCCTTCCTCACACATGAACTGAAAACATCACAGTTATATCAGCCAGAGGAGCCCTTCTGATGCAATAAGTCATATTCCACTGAATAAATACTGTACATCCGTCTGAAGTAGCCAAACAGAATTTAAGAGTCAAAACAAAACCAAACTCACAGACGCATAGAAATGTTAACAGAAATGTCACACACTGTTGAAATGTCTCACCCTGACTTCAGTTTCTCTAGGATTTCCATTGAGATCACACTTGGAGCCATTAACATAGGTCTGACTGTGGTAACGTTTCAGTCTGTGTTGCTTAGAGGCCTGTGGAAAAGAATTAGAAAAGATTTTGTTATTCAAGTGCTTTGGAAAAATGAGCCTTAATGTAATCCATGACTTGGCTTTGGTGTTTTTTTCATGCATGTGTGCTTCATGCATGTGTGCCTATTCAGAAATAGTCATGACCACAAATAAATCATCCAAAAACACACACTGTCTGGCTGCACTGTCCATTACTAAATTAATCCATTACTAAGTTTGTGCCCTATACTCAACTGACTTCTAGATAAATTTAACAAGTTACACATGAGGCTGCACTATAAAAAGTAAAAATTCAAGACACTGAACAACACTGAACTATTTAATAACTTTATATCTTCATTTTTGTGAAATACAGCCAGAATTTTCTCAATTTACAATACTGATTACTATCATTTCAGCTGAATTTCAGCAGGATTACAATTGTAACAACACATCATCAGTAGGGTAAAACTAACCTGTCTCACAAGTCTAAAATATCAATATCAAAAGATGACTTGCTTAATTGTAAGATTAATAGAGAAAAATTTCTTGAGATAATTGTATTTCATTCATATTTTTTAACATAAATAGAAAATCATATTGTGTGATTTCTGTCTGATTAACACCATAAGACCAGGGCTGATTAATCCCCATTGCCACAAACAATAACACTTTTTCAACTTCTATGCAATTACATAAATTCCCTTTTATTTTTATTTTTTTAATGAAAACTGAAATGTCAGACAATTATGGTTAATACAAAGAAATAAAACTACAAATGTGAGGCAATTTTACCTTTGCCGTTTCATTGCTCCAATCAAATTCAGACTCATAATAACCAAGGAAGAGAACATCCCCTTTAATTTCTGTGTCTGAGGAGAAACATATCCATTATCATCTTTTGCAATTGCCATGAAAAACAAAGAACACTCAAAGTTAAGCTCTTACCTTCTAAGTGATACTGTCTGATGTGCTGATGGTGACAGAACTCGTATGTCCACCAATCCTTCGTCTACAAAAGACAAAGGCAACAGAGATCTAAATGTGTAGGCCTGCTCTGATTACAGAACCAGATAGTCACAGTGTGTCTAGATTCAGGTATGCCAGACTGCCATTTACAGATTGTAACACAGCTTAAATGCATTACCACTCATCATCTGATTTTGCCCATCTGCCCATAGACAACATGCCTATGTCAGCTGACTGGGAGCAGGCAGAACCCTGCTTAGTATAGACTATTTCCTGTCTTAGGAACAGCTGCTGTACATGAAAATTAAATATCATGTAATTTAGTTTGTTTTGGAATGACGTATATTTTTGTATCATGTTAATTCCTAATTTCAGTACAATTACATTACATAGATTTTCTTTTATGACTCCATCTACACCTGTATGAGTGGTGGATATCAAAACTATCTATTTTACACAACTCTAATTCAAATGATTACATACAGTATGAGTAAATAAAACATTTCCTGAGGTAGAACCTACTACTTTAACTAAATCTTGCCAGTGAGATGCATGTTTATCAAAGCAATTATAACATCTAGACATTATAACATATATTAGATCTATGGCTAACCTTCACTAAACATGGTGCACTGTGCATTGGAGTCAGAAGGTCTGGAATGTCAGGCCCAGTGTATCCTTGTGAATCAGGTTCTGACGCCAGATCTTGATGAAAGCGGACTGCCTGGGCTGGAAGTCGACACTCATACAGTTGCTTATACTTGCTGGAAACCATCATAACCTCCTCAGTCTTGGTCTAAAGAAAAACAATAGTCATAAAAAGTACATAATCTTTAATCTGGCAGCTTTGTTACACTATTAAGACTGATGGATAGTATATTTATTTAGAAGTGTAAGCACAAATTTGAAGTATGTTTCTCTTTCTGGTATTTCCATTTTATGTTACTTTGTACATCTACTCCACCAGAACTTTTCACCCACAATATATTTCTGAGACCTTCAGTTTTCAACAAGTTACTTTAAAGATGAGAGCCATAAACAATATTGTTTTAAAATGCAACATATTATTAAAATGAAATAAGTGCTTCCGACCTTTCAATGTTGTACAAAAAGCACTGTCTAGTCAGGCACACATTTCAGATGTCTAAAAGTTATTACCGGCCACAACAAATACTATTTTGCCCTCTCAATTTCTGACAAGATTTAATTTCAATAAATGTAAAAAATCAACTAATATCTCACCAAAAATCACAGGTTAGACAAATGTTCTAAAAACTGAATATAGATTGTATTGGAGCTTTGAGATTGTTCTTTCAACTCCCACTAATCATGTAAGTTCTCAGATCTATCCAATGTCCTATGTATTAAGTACTTAAAACTACCACCTCCAACAGCAACAGCATGCAGCTCTACCAATATTACTAATCTAACATTATATGTAATAATATATCAGTCAGAAGAACCAAACTTGTACTTTTACATCACTGGGCTTCATGATGTGGCTAAAGGCTATTTATGTACCTCCACACGCAATGCTTTTAATGCAGTATTTTACATGGCTATCCAAGTACTTGTTCTCCTGTTGGTTTTTGTTTTTATTATAGGCCTTATGGTTATTCAACTGTAGTCTATTTTTTTTATTTAAGCAAGTAGCATAAAAGAAAAAACTAAGGTTGTGTTTTGACAGCTGTCAGCAGCTGCGTAGTCACTTGCTAATAACTAACAATGATGTTTCTTTGTGCTTGAGAAATAAAATCGTAATTTCCCCTCACATATATTATTTTGTGCCGCAACAAGGTAATTTACTGCTCAAAAAGACCATTCATATCAAATCAGACATGTAGGGCTAGCTAACGGTAGCTTTCGTTACTGTCTAGTTATCGTTAGCTAGCAGGCTAATATTTAGCTTTTCCAACAGTCCTCACGCACCTGCCCCAAGATGACGGGATCGGGGAGAATTTGAATCCCATATTTCATCTCATTCAGCTCTTCCAAATTCAAGAAGGCTGGCACACAGAGGGGACATATCAACAAGAAAACATACAACCTCTTCAACCATCGTATCAAGGAAGCAGCCATGACTGACACTCTGCTCATACCCCCATTTGTCAGACAGCAACAAAACACAGAACTCCTGACATGGTAGCAGCTGATTGGTTGGTATGAAATGCACTCCTCCGCTATTGGGTAAAATTTGTGTCACTCAGTGGGTTTACAGCCACGGGGTGTGTTCGTTTATGATTCCGACACATTGTAAGCGGACGGAGCCCGTGCCTTTGTGGTGTTTATTTCAATAAAGCAATTTACATGACAGCTGTCAGCGTTGACATGATTTAAAAGAAACTCACTCATTGAGCAGAAACCAGCCCGGCGAATAAGGCGTGTTATTAGCTTATTTGTCCATATAACGGTCATTATTCACACTTGGCAGGCTTGTGGGTTTTTTTCTATTTAAAGGGTTTACATTTTATCAAAATAGAAGTTAATTTTAAACGCCTTAACATGTAGTCCAGTTAACAACCTTTGTGCTATGGCACTGGAAGATAAATAATGCGTTATGACCAAAAATTGACCATTTATTTCACGTTTGCTGTATAAAGCATCTTTACCCCAAACATGCTGCACACACATGTAGATACAGCCAAAACAGATTTTAAAAATTGAAAAACAAACAAACAAAAACATACGAGCCCGTGCACATACGCCCACCCACCCATTACACGAATGTCCTGCAAATGATATTCAATACTTTTGGTAATTTTTTTTTTTTATGTTTTTTTAATGAGAAGATGCATGTATTTGGCGTCTGTACTCCGGTTCGTGGAGGAGCAGTGTTGTGTGTGAAATCGGAGCAGTATGATGCTGATTGACCGCTGCTGCTGTTGCTGAGGCGCGGTGCTGCTGCTGCTGCTGCTGCTGCTGCTGCTGCTGCAGGGGAGCGCCCGTCCACAGCCTGCAGTGCTGCGATGTACGACCGCTTCATTTGTCTCACGGTGCATGTGCTTTTCACATCTAATCCTATTTGGAGGAGCAAGCATATTCATTAAGAAGAAGGACGAGCGACCTCCATAAAACAGGCGAAGGAGAAGAAGCGGCTTACAGTGTTGGAACTGAGGTGAGCTCCCTCTTTCTGATTTATCTGTGGTAATAACAGTAATAATAATAGGCCCACAGCCCGGTATGTAGCAAAATTATTTTGATTTCAACTTCGTTAGGGCACAACGATTTGTCTAAATAATAAAATGGGCCATAAATGCCTATAACAGTTTGAGTCATATTTGCAGATAAATGCTTGAAAGTCATTGTCTTTAAACAGGGGGATTTGTGGTTTAGATCTTTGCAAACAGAGAGTGCAATATAGCGGCACATCAAGCTGTGTGTGCATGTTTTTTTTCCCTGCAGTCTTATTCACGACAAGGTAGGCTAATGGGCCTGTGTAAGGGGTCGAGTTAAAATGCAGACAGGGATGTATTTTCGCAGCATGGTCGCTGGATTTTGGGGCAGATGATTGCATTTCTTCACATTATTCCTACGTGCAGAGGCTTGCACTGAGGAGAAAGCCTTAACTGCAGTAATTTAATAGTCCAGAAACTGAATGGATTCAACGGAAGCGGCCAATCTGTCACGCGCACTTTGGGAGTGACGAGCCGGTCTGTGGACAGCACCGTGTCTTATTTCCCACAGACAGATTGTAGGTTAATTAGGACAGCTCTGCGATGCACATTTTAAGACTTGGCTGCATCACTTTTCAACTCTCCTCATCGGCCCAGTTGTGTGTCCACGCGTGACAACATCACAGCTCGGCATGTTTGGAGATTCAGTCTGTATGTCCATACGCAGGTCTGTAGACCTGCTGTGACACTGTAAGGGCGGATTAAAAAGAGCAACAAAACGCTGGGAAACTATCACAGATCTCTGTCAGTAAGGTTTCCCACCGACTATTTTGTCCTCCTTGTTTTGAACATTTAAGACATTTTTACTTATTCATTTTTACTTATTTCAATTTTGTTTATTTGTTGTTTTTGTATTATCATCAAATTAAATTACTCACCTCATACCAGTCTTTTGCATTCCTCTTCCTCCTTTTTTGGCTTTTACTATATTGAAAATACAGGCCTGGGCTGTGCTGTAACTGAATTGATGGTTGATGCAGCTATTTCTCAGCTATTTCTCA
This sequence comes from Fowleria isostigma, assembly GCA_029814645.1. NCBI lineage: Eukaryota > Metazoa > Chordata > Actinopteri > Kurtiformes > Apogonidae > Fowleria > Fowleria isostigma. The sequence goes on along the minus strand of JAPTGZ010000022.1, from coordinate 21,949,966 downwards.
GGAATGGACTGTTATCTTTTCATAAAAATCTGTTTAATGATTAAAAATTAACATGAGCAGCTTTTTTTTTTTCTGTTTTTGCAATTTATGTTATATTTATTTCTAAATTTCCTAATTTTAGATGTTGGCTGATAGTGGATATTTAAATGAAGATGAAATGAAGGTGATAATTGATTAAATGGGGAATAAGTTTCTCACCAATACAATGAAAAGGTCTTTCACTTTATTAGAAATCAGGTAAACATAGAACTGAGCATCCAAATGAAAATAATAAACACTAAAATTGATAAATCTGATTAATTCAATGCAACATAAAACTGAAAGTAATTAATCACCAAATGTGGAGGAAAGACCAAAAAAAAGGAACTTTTTTTTTTTTCATTAACACAGACTCATATGTAATGTCATGTAGGGAAGAGTATTTACCGTATACTGTGAAGATGTGTGGTTTTAGAGAGAATTCTTATGCTTTCACTGAAAACATTAGTGACTCTGGTTATAAACTGTCTTTCTAATGTGCACACGTTCCCATATTCCAAATTAAACAGTAGGAAGTGCATCTAAAGGGAGCACTTAGAGCGAGTCTTTCTTAACAGAAATGCTTAAGTGCACAGACCAGCGGATCAGCTGATTGGTCGCTCAGATCCTCTCTGGCTTTCCACATATTGATTTATTCAGATTACCACAATTATTCTAAATTGGTCAACCCCAGACTGTACAGGATTTCCCCTGGGGGCCATAAGATGACAGCAACAGCTGCCGATGCACCATATGCACATGGCAGTAAGGCTGCATGATGCAAGAAAAAAATAATATGGCACATATTTGTTCTGTACAATATACTGTGTGTCAGTATGAAATAATACAGAGATTTAATCACAGCATTAAGATTTCATAAACTGATCCAAAATTGTTGTGATTGATCTTGGACATCTCTTTCTTGAGCAAAAATATTTGTGCATCCAAGAACCTTATATCAGACTTTCAAATGCACTGTAAAAATTAGAGATGGAGTGATTACTAAGAAATTTACTACATGTAGTTTTGGCATCTGGCTCTGATAGTGGCTGTTAATATGGGCTGTAAGGAGGGAAAATACTATGAGGGAAAATAAATATACAAAAAACTAAAAGTGCCTTGACTCAGACTTTTCACAGTTTCTTATTCATTTCCAGATTTGTCACTACTGTTTTGAGAAAGTTCAACTGTTATTCAGTTTCTTGTAAAATTAAAGCTAATTTTCTCATGAGGATGATAGGCAGTTAATCGACTTTTATTATTGTATTGGTCTGTAAAAATCCTCTTGATGACTGGGTGTAGCTAAGACACAAGGTTTCCTTCAATATCAAGATTCATTTGTTTCACTTGACATTGCACATCCTGTGATGTAACTCAGAAATCTCACCATGTTGATGATAAATCAGTACATGGAGCAGTGCTACAGGGTAGCATCTTCATTCATGTTTGGAACTTTCCCTCTATATTATATATCACTTTATCCCATTAAATTGCATTTCCTTTTCCTTTCAGATGGGGAAGGTGCTCACTCATCTCTGTTTACTATCTGGTTTCTGGAGATGCAGGTGTCTACAGACAATGTCCTTTCACTGACTGGATAGAAGCAGGTGGGTAATCTCTGGAGTAAGTATTGTCAGAAATAGTACAAAAATGGCTGGAATTTGCAGATGCACATGTTTTGATATTAGATCTAGAGTATTTAAATAGGCTGCATACAAATGGAAGCAATTTTAGCTTTCTTTTTTGGTTAATTGCAGAATAATGTAATTGCAGGCGATAGCACATCAATCAGGCTAAAAATACATAAACATGTTTGTGTATTCAGTCCAAGCACAGCCAGTATGCTCATGCTTAATAAAGTAGATTTACTCAGTTTTAATAACAAAAAATGAAAAAGCTAAACAAAAACAAAATCCATCTACTATTATTTATGTTATTCATTAAACTCACCCGAACACACAGGATGATATTTGAGGAATAACCATCACACAAAACATGGATAACATTTAACAGATGGTGGTGCTGTAGTCATACAAAGAATCTGAAAGAAAAGCCAGAACAAGGTCGACTTTCACCATGAAAATAGCCAAAGGCCCACCCACACCACATGTGTACACACCCCAACAGCAGTATGGCCACCAAAATGAAACGCTGGATGTTACTGATCATCACAACTGTAAAGTAGCTGAGAGGATTTATGTTCATTAAATGTCTGAAAATGGAGATATATGCTTTTAGTAAAAGCTGAAGAGGTGAGTCGCAGAGAGGATAAAAGAGGGAAAGTGGAGCAGTGGAGTTCAGAGAGGTAAGGATGGAAAGGAAATTCCAGATGTTTTACTTCAGTGTTTTTTTCAATCTCTTTGGAAGTTGTACTGCAGATATCTTGTATTGTTATGATCACATTTTCGATACAAGAGCATTTTATAAAGCACAGATACCATCTGCAGTGCACTGCTTAATTTAATTAGTGCGTTTGTAGCTCTTTCACTTAGTGTTTCCTCTTTAAACATCTGCAGAGCGTTCTGTCCCCCAGGAATTATGCCAATGATTCCAAGGACCACGTTTTGGACATTTTTTTTGTCTGAAAAACAAACACATTTAGGTTTATGTTAAAAGTGTTGGTGGTCCTGATGTGACCTCACTGTTAAAACGAGTGCTGACAAAATATACACTGTCCATTCTGCGTTAAAAAAAAATGTTCCAGGCTTTTCAAGGCTCTAAGAAATGTGTTAATGGTTAAGCAATTATTCAAGTCACAGGGCTAAATTTTTTTTTACATTTTTTGATGTGTTTTTGTTTTAGTAGAGCAAAGGGGTAGTGTGTTCCTGAAACTGTAACTTCATGCAATACCAAAAATGTGAGTCACTGTAATTTGTTAGATTCATGTGTTTTCTGGTCACTAAAGCAGTCACCCTCCTTTCCCTGGCTGCACCTAAAAGTCTGTCTTTTATTGATAAGAATAGAATTCACGCTAAATAGTTTTTGGGTTTTGCCACTTGTCTCATCCAATAGACAATTATTTTATAGAAAAAGCAATGGGAGAAAGGGAGATATTAGACTTTTTGTACTTGTCTGTCACTATATTGGCCATTATGTCTTGTTTGAAGAGAAAACTGAAGTCCTTTTCTGTGTCAGGTTTCAGGATGCGCTCCTTGAGAAAAACAGTGTTGCTGGCCATCCTGGTGTCCGTAGTGCTGGTTCTGGCTCTGCTACACTCCTGGCCCACCAGGGCCTACACCACTGTGGACGTATGGCAGCGACTGGGGCCTTTAGTGGAGAGGAATCTGGAGGAGAGACTCCCAGAGACAGATCAGCGATTAGGCAGTATCCCATTTCACGTGAAGGAAAGTGTAGCAAGGTAAGAGTTGACTCTAATTTCCACTGTTAATGAATTGACATTAACAGAGTCAGTCAATGTTCACTCTGACAGACTCACTGCTCAACTTATGTACATGTATATGTAATTACCACTGTACATGGAGTGCATAAGCTCTAAACTAAACTAAACTAAACTAAACTAAACTAAACTAAACTAAACTAAACTAAACTAAACTAAACTAAACTAAATTAAACTAAACTAAACTAAACTAAACTAAACTAAACTAAACTAAACTAAACTAAACTAAACTAAACTAAACTAAACTCAGATTTATTGTTCTGATTGGATTTTTACTTGTTTTTTTGTTTCATGTGGCCAGTGTCAAACTAAACCAGATGCTCAAAAGTATTTGGATTGTTGATTCAGTAAAATAAAGTTCTAATACACCACTTTGAGTATACAATCACAAGAAAAATGTGTGTATTAAGTAAAAATGTGTGTCCAACAAAATAGTGCTGCATACTGCTGCATTAATGTGTATGTTGTATTTTTTTGCTGTAGAGCAGGGGTTCCTAAAGTGGGGCATATGTACTCCAAGGGGCAGAGCCGGTTTTTGCTATGGGCAATGTGGGCGACCGCCCAGGGTGCAATCTATGTGAGGGCACAGGAGCGCCCTCAAAAAAAAAAAAAAAAAGAAACAAAAAACAAAACTCCCCAGTTTTCTACGCTATCTCATTTCCATGTGGAGTTAGTGGAGTGGGCGCTGGGGCGTCCTCATTGTCACTTCATCTTGCTGCTCAGTCCTCCAGGTTGTGTG
>JAPTGZ010000022.1:21917148-21931380 GCA_029814645.1 Fowleria isostigma | reverse complement strand
TAAAAAAATTAATCCCATTTTATTTTCATGCCCAAAAAGGAATTTAAAAATATAAAAAAAAAAAAAAAATCTGAAAAAAAAATCTTGATAAAGGTTCTCATAACTCATGCATCAAAGTGTTAACTGATCATGTAGATGTTCATAAAAGCTCAGATTAAAGTTGAGGGTGAATATATTAAAACAAAGAAAACAAGAAAAAGATACATTTTTCTGCAAAATCTGTCCTTAACTGAATATAAACCCAGTGTGTCCATCTACTATCATTGATCCAACTGCATGGGTTTTACTGGTGAATCAATGTTGTAGATGGTGACAGTGTTTCCATGTTTACTACGGAGCTTCTGAACATAAAAATGGGTCATATCTAATGAACATGAAAAGATGACACTAAATTTTACAATTATTTACATGTATTGAGAGGATTATGGATCAACAGGTATTACACAATTTATATCAGTGAATGGTTTTGGTAAACGGTGGATGTTTGCATGAGTGGACTAATGCTGTGGAAAAGCAACTGTCGATCTGAACGGTACATGACTATTATGAGAAGACGGTGACTGAAAACCTCTCAGCTCTCTAGAAGGTGAGCTCTATTGACGGAAGGTGTTAACAGGATACACAAGACAGAGCATGATTCACATTACCCCTATCACCACCACCACCACACACACACACACACACACACACACAGACGGACCAGTAGTAATGGTAGTTGAATTCAGCATCACCTAAGCACAGCTTAAAATCAAAAATACTAAACCAAAAAAACAAAATTGCATTTCCAGAATGTAAAGATATTTTTAATGGTACTTTAAGTTCAAATACACAGTTTGAGCCACTTGTGTGTTTTTGAGATAAGGGTTGCAGTGTTGTAGACGCTATACTACAGACCTTAATAACTACAAAACTGCAAATATTTTAAGCCACTTTTAGGTTTGTTTTTTAGTAAAGTTATTATTGCCACACATATCCAGTTTTTAGCCTCTGTATTAAGATACTACCAGGATATATGGAAAATATGTTTAGCATTAAAAACAAAAGTGTGAGGGAATAAAAGTGTCCACAGACTAAAGTATCCAGTATTGAGGTTGACCTCCTTTTGTACTTTACATATTTCTTTAGTTTTTAATTTACTGTGTTAATTTTACATTTTTTTTTTTTATACAGGAAGAGGCTTTTCTTAGAGTTTGGGCTACTTTTTTATGAGAACACATCACTAGATACTGGTTATAGAAGTCATTTACTTGTGATTTTTTTGTGTGTATGTTTTTAATACTGGGCACATATTTGCTGTATTTCCTTGTTATATCTGAAGAAAAAAGACTAAGAAATACATATGTATGCCATTTACAACTCTGGAACAACAACAAAACCTAAAAGTAGACTATTGCACAGTACTAGTACCATATATAGCACCATGGTACGTATGAGGACGTAGACAAAATATTCTGTGTTTGCAGTGAAATAGATGGAAAGTGGAGAAAATGCCAAGAGGTTCACTGTTAAAAATCCTATTTAACATTAACAAATGAACTGTTTCGGTGTTTTTGTTGAAATTCAGTTAAAATGTATGACACAAATACTTCACTTTAACCACTACACAACTGTACATTTACTGAAATAAATTTAAAGTAATTACATTTAATGCATCTTTCAAGAATCTGCAAAATCTCACAAGAAAACAATGGGGTGGGGGGGAGGGGGACTGCTTATGAAGACACATATAGAACAATAAAGATGCTGCTTCAAGAAAAAGGAAAGCCATTACAATCATTCTATGTGTCATAATGTGGTAACGTAGACACTAAAAGGCCTCCAAAAAGGATAACCCTGCTCAAAAATAGACATTTGTAACTTCCATTATACAACAAAAAAATACATCCACGTCATCAATCTTAGTTTGTGTGTTAACTGGTAGACAGTTCGTGGCATTTTCTTTATCCACAACTGATTTTCACAAAATTACAACACACTTTCTATAAACCGTTTCTTGCATCCACTTCCAAATGTTGCAGTTTTTCTGGAAAAAAAATAAAAGATGATGACCAACATTTAAACAGTATTTCTCTTTAATTCTGTGTGTGTTTCAGGATGCCACAAGTCACAGTTTGCACTGATATGACAGGAGCCACATGAGATTATTTACATTCAAAATGACAGTGACACATGAGCACCTCTGTTTTATCTCTGTTCCCTTTTTCCTCTTTCTGCTTGATTACAACAACTTGAGCTTTGTGTGAGTTTGCAAATGTGTTTTGCTTAGATAACACTGTAACAATGGCTGGGTTAAAATAGCCCACCAAAGGGAAAACACAGCTATTTGCTAACCTGCAGGGTACGCACTGACATACAATATTCTGGAAGCTGGATCTTTAAAGGACTGCAAAAATGAGATGTTCTCAAGGGGAAAACAGTGGAATTGGTCCCTTATGAAAAATATTATGAGTAACAAAAATACCAATAAAGAAATTTCCAATGGTGCAAGATAGAAAGTCACATACATGCAATAAGAAGTACAGTCTATGTGCTGATTTAAAACCTGCATTAAAATCTCACTGTTGTCACTAAGCATGTAAACACACACAATTAAACCAATATGATTAACAAAATCCAAATAAGCCATGTGCACCACAGTGGCATATAAAGGAAACTTAGGACAATATGTGATAATCGAAAACACTGAAACATAGAGGCCTTGACTCAGTAGAGGCACTCCAACTTCACAAACTGAGTTCATGTGTCAATGCTGGTCATTATTGTTCGCTCTCCGTGAGCTGATCCAGGTTGTTTGGTTGATGCACTGAAGATGTCCCACCCTCGTGAAACATAGCCGTCTGGAAACTGGAAGTTACACCCTGAGAAGACATAAAAAAAAACATCCAATTAAATTAATTTTGGCATTGTTTAGTCAGATGTAAAACTTCAAACAGTACAAAGAATACTCCTATCCACAATGTTACAAACAGCTCAAGTAATGGTGATATGTTTTCCTAATGAAATAAGTCTAATGATTTTGGGGCAAAGGACAAATGTGCAATAGCATATTTTACCACTTACAAACCCTTAATATATTTTACTGGTTTATTTTCTTATGAGTTTATGTCTGTTTCTATGTGTGAAGTCATGGGTTTCTTTGGGGTTTTTTTGAGATTCAAAGCTAAATTCAGCATTAAACATCCAAATATTACCACAGGTATTTCATTCTAGGTCGGTTAAATATAAAAGAAATGGTCCATTACTATGTTGTAAATCAGCAAAGTGCATTTAAAAAACAACCAACCAATCAAACAACCAGCCAAACAAACAAATAGAAATCACGACTCAGACTCTCCTCTAATTAAAACATGACAAAAATAAAGCAACACAATGGTTACATGTTGTAATGTCTGTGTAGGTTCTCATTTGACCAGGTCATTGTTCTGGTTGAACTCAACCAGTCCAGTTGAACTGAGAAGAACTACCAACAAGTACATTTTGTAATGATTTATTTTATACCATCTTATTATACTATGCTTGAAAATGATGGACAATGACAGACTTCAACAATAAAGTTAACATTTTTCTCTTTTTTGTGTTCTTCCAAAGAAAAGTTGACGGCTCGGCTGCATAGTAAAAAATGACTGAACTTATAATTGTACTTAAATGTCTTGATTAGACACACTTAAGACTAAACATGTTTCACAAATAACCAGATCAGTCATAACATTATGACCACTGACTGGTAATGTGGCATTAATTTGGATTTATTTCATTCCAATACGACCAGTCAGTGGGTGGGAAATATTAAGAAGTAAGTGAACCTTTAGTCCTTGAGGTTGAGGAGTTATAAAAAGCCAAATGGTCAAGAGTACAGATCTGAGCAACTTGGACAAAGGAGAAATTGAGGTGGTCACATCCTTGGTCAGAAAACCAAAATGTTCATTCCCAGTGTAAAGTAGTTAGTACCCAACAAAAGTATCTAAAGAAGAACAACCACATCTCTGTAGATCTCTGAAGTCCTGGAAGTAGAGTGGTCCATGGATAGTATTTATTTGTCCATTACCTCCCACAAATAATCAATGGTCCTGAGATTTGGATGTCCTTCTTTAGTCCATTTTTGGTTGGTACTTACTACTGCAGACTATTAACACACAACAAGATGTGCAGTTGTGGAGATGCTCTGAAACAGTCATCACCGTTACAATATGGACCTGGTCAAAGTCCCTCAGTTTCTTAAATTGATCATTTTGCTGCTTCTAACTCATCAGCTTTGAAGACTGAATGTTCATTTACTGTCAAATACATCCGACCCAGTGAAAGGTGTCACTGTAATGAAATAAGCAACATTATTACCACCTCTCCCGTCACTGATAATAATGTTATGGCTGTGTTTTGGAGGCAATACGCTTGTAAATACAGCACATGAAGATGTTTTTTTTTTTTTTTTAATTACATTGCCTCTGTCTTGTTTTCTGACTGTTGTTTTCTGTATTGTTTATATTTTTTGAAACATTTATTTATACATTATTTATGTAGGCCTGTTCTTGATGAGCTAATCCACATCCACATCATCACTTAGTTTTTGCTTTTGACTCAGTGTAACAACCTCTACAAATGTTTATTTCTTGATGATTCAAAAATGTATTTCTTTATTAGAAATACAGACTGTGTAATGTACAATATTAGCAGTTAGAAACAATAATAAAAAAAAACAGCTCCATAGTGTCGTTGTGCATTGTTTGTCAAAAACAGTTATTAAAATGATTTTGCATAAGGAGTGCTGCTGATGAAACAATCCAAGACAAGTTCTTAATATATTCTTAAAATACCCTGCATTTTTTCATTTTTGTTGAAGAACAAGTATCCAGAGGAGATTTATGGTCAAACATGAATTAATTTAATTTATCACCCAGTCCTATTGTCACAAACAAATGTTAAACAAGTGTAAAAGACAGGAGAGGAGAGCTCCTGTGTGAACAACCTGTACCCATACTAAAGCAGGATGGAAACATTCAGAGGTAGAACAAGAGGAGGCAAACGGTCATGTGGAATCAGGCCAGATCAGGTCGTCTATTAAGAGATCAGACCATTTCCTCCTGACGGTGGAAGTCTGAACGAATAAGATAAAACAGCAAGTCACAGGGCTTTCTATAAAATGGATGACTAAATGACACTGGATACAGATTAAGCTGAGCAGGTTTGTAAATCGACGCCGAAACAACAACAGGATATTTGACAAAGGCAAGCACAGGGCCATTTCCCCTCATCACATGTGATCATGTTAACGCGTTGCTTCAGATAAAGGCTCCACCAGTGTGATCTGCACAATTTAGAATCAGGGAAACTATGCTGCTGTTCATGACAAATAATTAAAAGGCAAGATAAAGAGGAAACAATCATTACAGACAATTTCACCATAAAACTAAAAACATCTTTGAGTTGAGTAAAAGGAAAGAATAAGAATTTTTTTTTTTTTTTTTTTTTTACTAAAAGGCGTGATATTTTTTTTTTTAAGAATGGAAATTTTTATTCTAAAACATTTCCTTGTGATCTACATAAACTGTAAATTCTATATTTGGGTCTGAATTCTTCATTAATTCAACTCCACAGTTCCATCTTCAAATCATTTTACAACTAATGACAGGTCATTTTGACTGCTGGCCCTTTAAATACAATGACCCACTTCACACACACCCCATGTGTGGATGTTGACTGTGCTGTTCAGCCATTTTTTGTAATTTTCAGAATACAGTACGCTGGTCTAGTGATAATGAAAGATTATAATTTATAATTAATAATGGAATTAAAGGCAAACTGTAGCCTTCAGCCTCATAGCTTCAGAGTCTGACTTGGAGGAGGACAGCAAAGAAGAACTGTAAGAACCAAGACTTCTGATTATAACTTTACCATGGGCACTCTCAAGTCACCTAGGTAAACCTCGGAATCTCTACAAATACATTTAAATCAAAATCAGACTGACCTGTTATGGTGTTAAAGGTCTAGACATGTCTTTCATAGATTGGTGTGTAGAAATATAAGGGTATACATGGAAATATAAGGGTAAATATGCTTTAGATGTGTTTAAAACTGTACCAGGAATTAGCCATATGTCATGTCATACTTGGAGAGAAGTTAGTCAGAAGTCTTGACCTTGTATGTGCAAATGTAGCAACATATCTAGTGATAAAATGAAACAAACTAAGAAGAAATTAAAACGGGTTGTAGAAATCCTCGATTTCTGCCAAAATGAATATAAAGATAGAGCTGCAACACCTGGCAGGTTCAAACTCAAACTTTATGAACTATTAGGATCCCCAAATGCACAAATAAATGTACCTTGTCTTTCATCAGTGTGAGTCCAGTGATCCTTATGTTATAAGAATATTAACTTGAGTCAAATTTAAGTTATATGATTAATTCCCCTGTCTCTGCAACTCTTTGTGTGGTGGAAAACTGATGTACCTGGATGCTGTTATGGCTGCAGGACACCAGTCCATTGGATGTCCCATGATTGTGTTTCACTTCTTGACTCAAAGTGAGTTGCTGCAATGAAGAAACTGGAAGCTGAGCCGCTTCGGGAGTCAAAGCGCAAGGATTTGAAATCTTCAAACACAAAAAACACAGCGTTTTTGTGTACTGAAAATAAAAGATGAGTATAGTATATGTATGAGGGAGTGTTACTGGTTACTCACCGCTTTCGAAGCCAGGCTGTGGGGAGGTGGATGCAGGGAGGGCAGGGAGGTGTTGTATGTGAGCAGACAGGGCTGCTGACGTCGGTCCATAGACGCTGAGGAGTGAGGTCGGAGATCAGATGCCGATACGGTTTGAGGCTTCGTGTTTCTACCTAGACTGTTGGACTTGCCTTCCCTGCGTTGGTACTCTATTGGGGACTGGAGCGCTACAGTGGACAGGAAGAGACATAACATCATCACACATAAACACACACATACACTATACCTAATTCCTGGATGTATGACTTTAATCTGGTACCATTAAGGAAGTTCCTTTGAGTCTCTAGAATCTGAACCACGTCATCACGCCATGCCAGCTGTCTATCTGGAGACGATGCCTGCATGATGAAGCGCGTCACACTGCCGTCAGTCCCACGGGAGGTCAGGATCAGACAATATGGATCCTCCTCGGAACGTTCCTCCACACCTAAACAGCTGACCTGCAGAACACATGTTGAACACTAAGAACACAACCACAGAGGCACTGTTGTCAAGTAAAGTATTTTTCATACCTTGATGCTGTTTTTAAAAGTGTATCCTGGCAGAGAGAAACCTTTTTTTTTATCAATTGGCTCACTGAAGATGACCAGCTGCTCAAACAGGAAGACCCGCCTCTCCTTGGCTCTGGACAGGATGCCGCTTTCCTGCTCCTCACTGACGGTGAAGGTATCCTGCTGGAGCAGCTTCCCCTGAGCTGTGATTTTCCCCTGAAACAACACATTAGTCACAAACACTGTATGTCACCCTTGATATTCATCACACTTCCCAACATTAAGACAATAAAAATCTAAGAAAATTTCATATCTCACCTCGAACCCTTGAAGCCTGCCCACGTTCATCATATCATTGCAGCGTTTTGGCACAAAGCACATTACTTCCACTGCTCTCTAACAATAAGAAATATATAACAAATGTTTTTTATTAAGAAATTTGGCTGCAGAAAGATAAAAGTGCAAAAAAGATATTTGTTGTCTAGAATTCAATTTTACTCGCAGCTCCTCAACATCCCTTCCGGCTTTGCTGTAGTACTTCAGGAAATCCTGAGGTAGAAAATGACACATATTTATGTTGTGTTGTAATTACACAAATTTACAATCAATTTACAGCTTTTGATTCCAGCATCACTTTAAACATAGATCATTTCACTGTATTTATGTTACAATGCAAACTTTAGTATCAAATCTATAATAGTGTGTAGTAGTGTCGTGTAAGTGAACACACACCTTCAGCAGTAGTTGATATTTCATGATCCTCTGAACAGGTTTGATGAGTAGGTCATTGAGCTGCAGCCTGTGACCCAGCTGCTGCCTGAGATCCTGAGAAGTACCAGAAACAAAAATAAAATGCATCCCTACAGCTTTGACCACAAACAAAAAGAATCAGCAGAATCAGTATAGTAATATATAATATAATTAACCCATAAAGACCCAAACATCCACCATCAACCAAAAGCATCTACTGATGTAAACTGTTCATCCACTAATTGTATCAATACATGTAAATAATTGGTGTAAAATGCAGTTTGTCATCATTTCATGGTCATCAGATATGACCCATTTGGATGTTCAGGGGCTTGTGGAACATGGAAACACTGTCATCTTCTACAACACTGATTCACCAGTAAAGCCCATGGAGTTGGATGAATGACAGTGGATGGAGACACTGGGTTTACGTTCAGTTATTGATAGATTTGCTGAAAATATAACTTTTTCTTCATTTTTTTTCTGTTTTGATATAATAACCTTTGACTTTACTCTTTAATGAACATCTGCATCAGTCAATTAAACATAGGAAAATAGGTGATTTTTACTATGAAAAAAATGCAAGAAATATTATAATAGAGGGTGATAATGCATTTAGGAAAGGTTTAATAGAGAGAACAATCCATTTGGGAACTGACACAAAAGTCATACTGGGTCCTTATGGGTTAATATAAACAATTCAGCAAAAAAAGCTTAAAATATGACTGTGAAGACAATGCCTCACCTCAAAGTAAGTCTCTATGTATTCGGACACAATGTGCTCTGACTTGGGTTTGTTCTGACAGTAAACAACATACATGTGAAGACGCCGCTCCTGGAAAACATGACAAAGACAGAAACAGCAGAAGAGCTGTAATGATAATTATGCAAAATCTGAATGAAACATACCTCTGAGATGCTTCGAGGTTTGGGTTCCGCTGAGTTTTGGAAGTTTCAAAAATTGTTCAATAAGTTCAGGTGCTTTTCTCCTCATTAAATAGTTCCAGTGAGTGAGAACACATGGTTTAATTTGCCGTTTGCTAATTAGGAACACTACGCTTCACTAACTGAAGAGAATCTAGGTGTGAAAAGCTGAGAATCAAAACATACCCGTTTTACTGCGTTATAACACAAAATCACTAATTTCAGTGTTATTTTTATAGTTGTCCTTTATTTGAACTCATCTATCAAGATCTGCTTTCAATTTCCCTTAAAACTTTTAAAATAGTGCACTATAGTACATTTCAGCTTATTTCACACACACAGCATGATCTCTGTGGAGCATATTTAGCCCTGATTGTTGGCTCTGAGAGCTCTTTAGGCGAATCACAGTGATTAAAAGAGCTTGCTTTCTGCAGCTGCACCTGCAACTCACTGATCTTAAAGATGATGACACATCTGGGCAGCAGGGGGTTAAGGGGGCTTCCACACAGCCAGAGCTCTGTGAGAAGGCTTCAGTGTTCAGCTAAACCCAAAACACCCGGAGAGACAAAAACAGAAACTTCTCATTTACACTTAGACTCACATGTTTAATGAAGAGCTGGGCCAGGCTGTCTGGATCACCCACACATTTCTCCAACTCTCCCAGGAAATAACTGTGTGACACCAAGCAGAAAAGGTCAGGCACAAACAGTCATCGAGCCAAACACACACAGATTCACAGGAAACTCACAGGAAAACAAACATCCACGGGGGACGTGACGCACACGAGTATGTGAAACACAAGAAGCTCAGAAAAATAAGTGCACACTGTAAGGAAGTGTTCAAATTCAAAGGAAAAGAGACAAAGAAAATACTCACTCCTTGTGCCAATCATAGATCTGATGAATGTTTCCAAACACAATCCTGTCTTTCCCTTTCATGTCCTCTGGAATGCCCTGACTGGCCATGGTGGTCATGTAGCCCTGCAAACACACAAAACACACACCGCTCATCACATCACAGGTCAGTTCACACATGGGAGGAAAAAGCATCTATTCCCCTCAAAGATTAAAGCACTGTCTGTCAATGTGCCTCAAATTTGGAGATACAGAAATGTAATTATGCTAGTTTGCCTAACTCTTCTTATTTATGACATAACATAAACAATGTTGATGATTTACTTAATCTTATTCTAATTTCTTTGTGATTTTCTGACAAAGTATAGTCTTGTTTGTATTTCCTTCTCGGTGTTCCTTTAACTTACATAAAGCTCATTCCATTTATGTATAAAATGCACTATATAAATACACTTGCCTTGCCTTATATTCTATCAATTATTGCATTTAATCCCTGTTTTCCTGTTATAATGAAGTTCTCAGAGCAAAGTGGAAGATTCTGCCATAACTTCATTCTCTTCCAAGATGCAATGAGAAGGAGAAAATGGACAGTAGGTCAGGAAGTCATGCAGCGGTTGTAGTAATAATATTTTTATTAAAACCAAAAAACATGTATCCGTTTGTATGTTGAGGCTCTTATTGTAAACCTGGAGAGCAGACACACCTGAACTATGAGTCCAAGATCTTCCACGTAGAACCGCTCTGTCTCTACCAGCTCTGCCAGCACATATCTGAGAGAAAACAGCACAAACAGAAATATGAATGATATTTTTCCAGAAACAGAATGTAACAGAAGTAATACCTACACAAAAATGCTATTGGAGGCTTTGTGGACCATATATTATATGGAGAGGTACTAAAATAAGACCATATTGGCCAAATATTAACACAACTCTTAAAATCATGATATGTCTTGGGAACACTGTGAATGTTGTGACGAAATAAAATCTTCATTTGACTGCGGTTTTACTTACAGCAGGTAAAAAAAAGCTGTTATTAAGAGTTGGCTTAATGAAAACAGACCAGAGACAGGTCAGTAGCTGGAAACTAAAAATATTTTTGCCAGGCAGAAGGTGACTTAGATGCTTAGAAAGAAGAAAATTTAACAGAAACTGGAAAAAAAAAGGCGCCATTTTTATACGACAAGTGACACTATACTGTATTACACCTGGGATGTCAAACTGATTTTAGTTCAGGGGAGACGTGAAGCCCAATTTGATTTCGTGGATTGGACCAGTGAAATAATAGCATAATAATCTATAAATAATGACTCCAAATGTGTCTCTTTGTTTAAATGCAATAAAAGTAAAATTACATCATAAAAATTTTTACATTTACTAATAAGACTTTCACAAAAAAAGTGCAATTTCAACAATATTATGCCTCGTCTTCTCATTTATGCACGTGCGTTACAACTTACAGATCCCAGTGAATCTACAAAGACACAAAGCATTTAGTAACAGGCATCTGGAACGAAAAAATACAGTATTTAACTTTATGATCAAAAACAACTTGTCAAGACTCAGTGACACCCTTGGCTTAATGTTTTCTGTGTAATTTTGTACTTTGCAAATTCATCCCATTGGCCAGTTTTGGCCCACGGGCTGTATGTTTGGCTCCACTGTACACAGTGTTGGATAGTAATGAAATAATTATGCTTCATCACTGTACACAAGTATTTTTGAGAGAATGTGCACTTTACTGAGTTTTTTTATTCTGTTTACTTTTACTTTTACTTCACAACATTTCCTAACTCAATTATGTACTTCTACTCCAATACATTTTTAATGCACAGTATCGTTACTTGTTACAAAAAAATTCTTACAGAAAATTTGTTGTTTCCTCTGCTGAGATTCCTGGAGACTGCAACAAAGTCAGGAAACTGATTTCTCATTGAGCATAATTGCATAACACGGCATAATATTCCATATTCTGACTGCCTTTTGTTGTATTACCAGTTACTTTTTACTTTTGCGTTCTTTACTTTACCATTTACTTTAATTGGAGATTACTTGATATACTTAAGTACAGTAAATACTAGATACTTAAAGACTTTAACTTAAGTAGCATTTAAGTTGGTGACTTAAACTTCTACCAAAGTTATTTTTGGTAGGGTACCTGTACTTCTACTCAAGTGTAGTTTTTTAGTACTTGACTGTACTACACAGTACCATACTGCATGAAATCCAGACACCTAATTATGTTGTCTTATTGCATTTGTTTTGTCATTTTTGTGAATATTCAATAACATATTAAGTGGAAAAAATGTAGTGGATGTAATCATGGTTATTTGGACCTACAAGCTCTTCTCTAAGGCAATATTTCTGCCCTCCTCGCTGTCAACTGTAGCCGACCACTGGCTCACTGAGTCGTCGCCTTGGAGAGTGTTGACACTGGAGTTGTGACTCTGAAACACACAAAGAGAGTGGAGTTATTGTCAAGCATCGCTGTACATGTTATTCAAGAGCAGATGGTGGAACACTGAGGTGCAGAGTGATGTCTGACCACTGAGCAACAACCATACAAACTGACACCTATTGCAGCCAGAACACATCTGTGGAAAAAGGAGGAGATGACAAATGCTAGAAACTTATGGCTGCATCTTGGGGAAAACATTAGTGTGGCAATACCGCTGATCCCTGGAAAATGGTGCCATCCCAAATATCAAGTAACCCGAGAGTAATAAGCACTTTGATATTTTTTTCTTGTTGCTGATGTGATGACTGTGCAGGGAAAGCTGGAAAACTATAATCAAGCATGACAGAGTGAAGGTGAATAATGACAAGCAGAGTTTGTACAATTTGTCAAGTTATATAGTAGAGGTCAGGAGAACCCAAAAAGGCTAGGAGAGCTGTTATATAACAAGTATCACTGTTCACCTAAAAGCAGTTTAATCTAATGTGAATTTGACTGTAATCCTCTCGACTTACTGTAGTCGCGCCACATTGTGTTCCCTACCTCACAACAGCAGATGATAATCTGTCTGTTGAGTCAGTTTGTGGGTCAAATATGCACTTTCTGTTTATTTTACCTTTTTTTCTCTCAGGGTCAGCCTTTTTGTGCTCTGATCCCACCGTGTCTCACCCAACAGTGCATGTCTAAACTATGAAAACCACCTGAGGATGATTAACAGAAGTAGGTTAAAAAAATAGTCAAACATTCATTGTAAGTGTTTGATTTCCTGCTGTGTGTGTTAACATTTAGGGATAGGGGATGTTATGGGAGGTTATAGACATGTTTTTATTCGCTGTCCCTTCTAGTACAAATATCTAAACTAACAAGATGTAATAATTTGATGAGTAAGCTTAAGAAATGCTCCAAGACTAAGCTCAGCAGTAGCCAGCGTGGAAAAAGTTTTTGAAATGTAAAAGGTTAAATATGAATGAGATGTATCTATGTTAGAACTTGGTCATGTAACATAAGTAATGTAACTTATTTCACCTGATTAGTTTTATGATAAGTGCTTTTATTCAGCAAAAAAGCTTTAGATGAAGTTAAGCAGATTATTGCATTTTAAATAAAGTGATATGTTATTGTCATTATATTTCCTCATAACCAGAAAAAGTTCTGGGCATTTTAACAATCAAAGTGAAATACAGGCAAAATGTCTCTCCCAGTGTCAGAGAGTATTGCTACCCTGTAAACTGAACTACAACAGATGCTCATCAAACTTACAAACAGCCTGACTCATGGTTCACAAGACATGAAACTACCATGCCCCAATGCATGCTGGGAAACCCACTAGCTGCCTCAGCCATTGTTTACACGCAAACAATTTCCGGGTCACGTATGGAAAAACCCGGATGTGATAGTATGTAATATATCGTGACGTGTTGGAGGAGCAGCTAAGGAGGGTTTCCCAGCATGCATTGGGGAAGGGTAGTTTCATTTCTTGGGAACCGTGAGTCAGGTTGTTTGTAAGTTTGATCAGGCTCTGTTGTTGTTTGAACTTAAACAATAAGAACATTATATCACCTCCTATGAGAAAAATATATATATACTCTTGACTCTTCTATCCATATAGTCTACTTTGGAAAAACTTAGAGTAATTGCTAGTGGTTGATAACCACCCACTCTTCAGTGTTAAGGTAACAGAAGAATTTTACATTACCGAAATGTTTTTTCTTTAACTCCAATATGTGGTGTCCCTCCAAATGGTGGCACCCTGGGTGGCTGCCTAATCCACCAATACCACAGGCCAGCCCTTCTCATAACTATACTTTTCATTTATTTATTTTTTTGGGGGGGTTACATACTGGGTGGCACGGTGGTGTAGTGGTTGGCACGCACGCCTCACAGCAAGAAGGTCCCAAGTTCGATCCCCGCACTATCCATGGGGGGACCTTTCTGTGTGGAGTTTGCATGTTCTCCCGGTGTCTGCGTGGGTTTTCTCCCACCATCCAAAGACATGCACTAGGTTAATTGGTTAATCTAAATTGTCCATAGGTGTGAATGTGAGAG
>JAPTGZ010000022.1:21906099-21917048 GCA_029814645.1 Fowleria isostigma | reverse complement strand
GGTTAATTGGTTAATCTAAATTGTCCATAGGTGTGAGAGTGGTTGTTTCTCTGTATATGTCAGCCCTGCGATGAACTGGCGAAATGTCCAGGGTGTACCCCACCTTCGCCCTTAAGTAGGTGGGATAGGCTCCATGCGACCCCCGTGACCCTAATGAGGATAAAGCGAGTATGGAAAATGAATGAATGATTACATACTGGTCTCAATCTAAATCTATTTTATCTTGATCTAAATGGTTGAAATTGTCCAAATGTTCAGAAGATATGTGGCTTGTGAAAATTGGTTCAATGTTTAGTTGTCTGACTTTGGGGTGAAAGAATAAGTTATAATTTGGGATCATGTTCATGTTTCCCATAGGATTAAATATGACAGGACAGTGGAGAAACACACGAGATGCTGAAACACAAAGGACTTCTCTGTGGAACATGTCTTGACTTTTACTGAACATCTCTGGTTAAACCAGGTGCTACAAGAGTCACACTTCTATCAAAATAGTCTCAATGATTTAACTAATTCAACACTGGGGCCCCATAAAAAATGTTTTACTTTGTCCCCAACCACTTCGATGTTGCAAACCATAAAAGCAGAACACTGTGCAGACAAGAATCAATATTCAGGTTAAAAGAGATCTTCAGATTTTGTATAAGACTGATGAGAAAGGTGCACACCATCTTTTCAAAAATAATTTTGAATGATAACAGTATTTTTCTATTGACATACACATACAAATAAACTAGATTTTTACTTTTTGAATGGAAGTACATTTACTTGAGTCAGCTAGGAGGTCTGGTACCTAGATGAGGAAAGATATTCCTTTATTAGTCCCACAAGGGAAAATTCCAGATTTACAGTAGAAAGAATGGAGTACAAACACATCACACAAGAACAACAAACGCTAAATCAAAAGACAAACCAAAATCTATAAATACTATTTACAGTTGTGCACATGTTGATAGGAGATAGAGGAGATGGGAAGATACTCATACACACCTATACACACATATCTACAAACATAATTATATATATAGACATTTACATATTATAAATATGAGTACAGTTGATTTCACAGATTATTTGGAGCACATTTTGTTGTGGAGCCTGACACCTGGACCAAACCAGATGATAAAATGAGGAGGGGGTGTCAGAGGCTGACTGGAATTTCTTATTTTTTGTGAAAAACAAAACTAATGCATACAACAAATATGTAAAGTCACAATTTGTTTATGATGATAGGTTAATAATTTTTGGGGAAAAAACAGCTAATGTTCTACTATTTTCTAGTCGGCCCTTAGAATTGTGATAATTTTTCTCCCCTTCACGGCCCCCCCGAATGCACATTTAACCTTTGTAATAATCAATACTTTCATTAATGTGACTAACTACTAACTGTGAATGATTATAGTTACATTTCTTTAGTTTTTAATTGCATAACACTGTAATGTCTTACTATTTCACTGTCCTACCGCTGGCAGTAATCACACATACAGTCCATTATGTTAAGACATGGAGCTGGCTTTGAACATCTACTTCTAACTCTCTGCTAGAAATCAATAAACCATATTTCTAAAAGTGTCATGCTAGTCCTTTAATGTGTTAAGTATCTACTATTAACCCTAATCTGGACAGGACAAGCATTAAGTATCACTGCCAGTGTAAATATAAAACCATAGAGTCTCATAAAATAAAACTGTCCCAAAGGATCATTAGACAAAGTGAAACCGCAGAAGGAGTCGTTTATCAAACAGAACAATGCACTCGACAGGTGAATGGATATTATCTGTTCATTAGTTTACTCTTATCTCTTATGTAAAGCTTACGAAACTTGGCTATATCATTGTTGGAGGAGGACTGTCAAACATGTCACTTTGCCTGCAGGCATTCTCTTCTAACTTTGGTGTGCGCTCCTCGCCCCATCCCTGACCCTGTTTCAGCCTGTTACGGACAACCTGGCTGGCTGATTACTTCCAGATGCCGTCTACAAAAAGCCCATAGGATTTATTCCACACCATGGGACGTTGCTGAGTACTAGATACAGTGTAGAGTTACCAGCGAGAAGAGGTTTGTGTGAGTGTATGCAGGAAACACAAGGCCATAATGTGATGGACGCCAAATCATTTGTGCATGTGAGAGAATTTCATGGGTTTCACACACCTGCAGCAGGCTTCAGAGGGAATTATTTACATTTATTCATAAATATTAATAACGTGTGGCCATAGGTTGAGATACTTTGATAGTTGATAAGCCAGACACCATTAACTCATACTGTTCTATAACTCTCAGACAAATAATGTGGATCTGATGACCAAAAAAGGCTCTTGTGTAACTGGAACATTTGTTACACTCATGTTAAGATATTAGTATCACCAACCTCATTAAGAAACTTTTTTTTATTTTTGCTGGTAATAGTAATTCCCTGAAAAACAGTGTACTTGTTCTCAACCACTGCTTTACGTTTTACTCTCCTAAATCTCTGTGGCAAATATTGTACGTTTTACTGTTCAATATTTTTTTTTTTTTTTAGTTTTTTTTTAAATATCAATCTTACATCTTCTTCTTGTTCTCTGCAAATATGCTGATGTTAAATGTTTGTGATAAACTGAAAGATGACGTGTTCATTTATGGTTAGAGGACATTCCCCTCATTCTTAATCTAAACAAAGTCTTTAAAAATGCTCTTGGATTATGTGGAAAATAAATTGTCACTTAAAGGGAAATGGGGCAGTTTTTTTTAATTGATGAAAAGTTGACTTTTCAGAAAGAAATAGTTCTCACAGGACAGTGACGCTACAGACCTGTCGATTTGATAGAATAGCACTGCTGTAGATTAAACCACCAACATTTTACAAAATAAATGAGCTCAAACTCAACATGTACAACCATATTATTCAATATACACATTAATGCAGCAGTAATACTCTCTCGCTTCAGCAAAGTACTTTTACCTGTAGTGGAGTATTGTAGTGACAGTATTAGTAGTTGTTTGTTTTGTTTTTTTACTGTAAAATAATCTTGTATCTGTAGACTTCTTTCACTGTTCACTAGTCATATCAGTTGTGGTAGTCACTGCTCAACCACTAAGCACATCTATATTCGCAATTTAACACCTCTTCAAATTTTCACATTTTCAAATATATGAGTCTCAGATTGTTTCCTTTTTTTATGACAGTGTGAACACTGTAAATCACATGGAATCTGATCTTTTCAACTCTGATCCAGGCCACTTCCATATGTGGTCCTGATCTTTATCAGTGTAGTCCCTGTATGGACACTGAGATAAGAACGTACGTGAATCACTTTAAGTGGAGATTTGTGACCACTCAGCACTGGACGGAGTCACTCACATGTTATCAAGTTATTCCAATGTAACATATACTGTATATCAATGCACCTCGATGAATACTCAAAATTCATATTTTGGATAAAAAACTAAGGCTGTTAATGCACAGCTTTTACTTGTAGTGGAGTATTTTCACTTTTACTGTAGAGAATTATCTGTTTAATGTTTAGTTTAATGCAGGACTGGAACCAGCTCACACTGGAATCTAAAAGTGCTGTAATTTAGAGGAAAAAAATGAAGAACCAAACACAAAAATTACACCAGTAAATCAGAACTAAGTACAATGACCGGCTGTGAAAACATAGCTTTGGGTTCTTCATTCAGTTCAACATAATTTTCTTCTAGTTAATTTACTGACCATGTGGCTGCTCATAAAAGATTAGTAATACGAGTAAATTCACAAATTATAATATGAGAACAGAGAAAACCAAAGAAAATGTGACTTTTATGACTAAATATATTTATATTTATATATAAGTTTGTGCAATCACTGTCATTTATCAAACTCCATGAGTTTTATCAGTGACTTGATGTTGCACAAGTTGACAATGTTTCTATATTCACTATGGAGTCTCTGAACATCCAAATAGGTTATGTCTGATGATCATGAAAAGCTGAGAAACCATATTTTACATTATTTATTTAAATGTACAGATAGGACACGTGGTTCTTTAGTTATGGGATATTTTAGATCAGTAGGTGCTTTTGGTCTCTAGGATGTGTTTAGGTCTTTGAAGGTTAACAGAGCACAGTTTAACTTCTAGTATGATGTCCAGTACATGAAAGTGGAACTTGACTATCAGGTTTGTTTTTAAAAGACTTAAACTGTTACCATAACTTCAGGCTGTTCCAACTCAAGTATGTCTGACATTTAAGTAAATTATGAATAGAGATATATAATATTCACAGAGGAGTAGACAAGAGGAGACACTACTAATAAGAGTAGAGTAGAATAGACTAAAGAATAAAATTGAGATCGTACCAGACTTGGTGTGTCTCGTTCTTGGAGGAGCTCAGATGCGTAGCTTGGACAGGACCTCTCAGTGGGAGAAGAAGCCACAGGACTAAACCGACCATCTTTCCACATCTGTGCACAACAAAAAACACTACAAATTAACCCTTTCATGCATGATATTACTGCAGTATTACTACAGTCTTGCTGCTGTGACACTTGAATTTCCTCACTGTGGAATAAATAATGTCTTATCTTATCCTGATATATTGTTTAATGAAACCCAAACACATGGTTACAAAGACAGTATCTATTGAGGAACAGTTTGTTCACAGTTTAATCCTGATGGTTTTTATCATTTTGTGTCACTGACTGAAGTTTCACAGGATACAATCACTGATTCATGACATTTAACACAGTGGACAATTACATTTTACACTGAAATTATATGTTTTCTTACAGCAGTGATATGTCTCCTTGTGAATAAAGTTGTATGGATGGATTTTTGCATAAAAAATGAATTCCATTGCATGTTAAACTGTTGATGCATGGAATCCATTGCAATGAATGATATAGCAGATGAAAAAATTTGATTGGATATGTTTTATGTCAAAAATACCACTAGTTTTTTAATGATCCATGCCTGAAAGGGTTAAATAAACAGCAAAGCTGACATGCATATGCTGAGGTGAACATCTGACCATGTCTCCTGATGGGAGGGTGGTGTAGCTGTCCTGCTGTTCCAGGGCTCTGGGCTCTGATTTGCCGTGGGAAAGGAGTGAAGGCGGATGTCCCTCGCTTGACCTGCTCATCTGCTTCTCCATTGCTCCTGCTCCTCCTCGGCCATCAGTGCTCAGTTTGCGTATGGGATTGGTGAGCCACTTCTTCAAGGCGTTGACAGGATGCCGTGGACCTCCAGTCGAGGAGTGAGAGCAGGGGCTGGATCCGCCTGAGGCCTGGTGGGGCGCAGACGGGGTGATACTGCCCTCACTGCCCGCCACGGTGTACGGCTCGGCTGCAGAAAAGGGAAGACTGGGTTAAAGTACAGCTAATTGTGGGGTATATCCTCTCAGGTCAGATGTTGCAGACAGATTTCTACGCAAAAATGTTGTTCAATTTCCTGTGTTAAGCTCGAGCTGTAATTTTAGGAGCTGTAGCTTCTGTACCATCAGTCACTAAATGTACAGTAAGAACAGCTATACAATTCTGCCCTTTGTTTCACATTGGCACAAGAAGCATTTAAAGGGGATAAAGTAGAGTGAGCGATGTATTTTTCCAGTCCATTGTGGATTGTATGTCCTGAAAGTCAGTCACAACTAAGCTCATCATATCTGCCCTCATTCAACTCAGTCTGGACCAACGCTGGAGCTGACACTCTTTTAAGCCACAGCTGGATTTTGTTCCCAACTTCAAGTCTCCTGAGTGGAAACTGGTGCCTAATCTTCAACCGCATTGTTTTAATCAAGTACCCAGTGCTAACATTTTATCCTGTTCTGCTGATCGTAGCAAAGTCCAATCTTTCAGGAGCCCCATTTCATCATTTTGGACTCTTCCCAGAAGCCACTATTCCCTGTCAGCACATTTACGTAAGCTGTAATCATAATAACAAGCTTTCAAGAAGCCAGTGAAATCTGGGTCAGGCATTTGCTAAAACTGGCTGATACAGCCATTAAACAAGACACCACACTGACAGTGAATACTGAATGATGTGTTTTTCTTTCTGTTCAAACCAGCTCTCCCTTTATTACATTCTAAGACACATGGGAAAATTGTGTGAAGTAAAATCAACACTGATAAAATGGGCTGACTGACACCAAACCATCCATTCTCCTCTGATACAATTTGGCATTTAATGTAGGCTGGAGTTAATTATCCCACTAATTAAAGTAATTCATCGTCTGGTGCTTCATTGTCATGCAGTGAAAAACTCAAGTCATTTCTGTAACAGGGAGATGAGAAGAATGAACTCAAATAGGTACAAGCATTCAGAGAGCATGTCATCAACCTGAGCAGGGCTGGCCATCTGTTCTCCTTGTTTTCTATCTGTGAAGCAGCTTTCAATGTCAAGGCCACTAACATTTTCCCATCTGTTGAGATAGTATAAGTGCACCTATCTGCAGCTGAGATGCATGCTTTTTTCTAGAAATCCATCACTGTTTCCTTTGAACTGACCTTTAATGCCGAGTTGAACTGACCCTTAATGCTGAGTAACAGTCTTTATGACAATGCTAAAATCAGCACAGGACTGAGCGCCTCAGCTTGTCATGTTTTGAGATGCTTATGTAATGTGTCATTTTCCCACGAAGCAACAGCTGGACCACCATCCGGACGGCAGGGAGTGTCAGCGGTGCGTGCGAGCATGCACGCTGTGAAAGCATCACCATGTGTAAGAATTATAGACATCCAGCCAATGCAGAACTTTTTCATCTCATCTAAATTTTCAGTCAATGAAAATATTGAGCAATAGTGAATAATGAGTGATGGTGATGTTTACAAGATTCTACCTACATTTTTACCACAAACTTAAAGTGTTATGTGTATCTTGTGATCTGTGGAGATGGTGTCGTGTGTGATATAGATCCTCTACAGATGAATGTATGGATTATGTCTAGGTGTTTTTTTTGCACAAATACTATTGGTTCAGAAAACCAACCTTTTGGTCACATGACAAGAAATATGAGTATACAGAATGAAACATCCGTGAGATTACTCTCTGTCAGAAACACAGTATTCAGAGTATTCACTCACTTACATAATCCATTACTAAAAACATTGGTGGTTATCTTCATTACATTTGGACATTAACATTTATTCGTTGCATCTTTTGGCATATTTCCAGAACACATGGACATACAGTATAAGTTGGGACATCCTCCATCTACATGTATGTTGCTGGAGTGCTGTCAGGAGGACATTCATTTTACAGATTATGCAACTACGGGAAATAACGCAATAAATTAAACTGTTATCAATAGCCATGAGAAAGAAAAAAAAAACATGACATGAAATTACTCTCTACTCAAAGTAGTAGTGATTATGTTGCAACTATTCAACAAATTTTAGTGAAACACCAACGAGCGTACAACCGCTCCATTCATTGTGTGTGTGTATTTTAGGTTTGTTCTTTTCCCAATCTGTATCTGTATTTCTGTTGCCACTGAAATCAACTGTTCACTGTAAACTATTTGATATAAAAAAAAACCTCATGAGTAACACATTACATCACTTTAATGATATAATCAAAATGTTTACCTCATTATTTAAATATTATTTGTTATCATATTTTTACTAGTGTTAGTAATTCACATTTACAAAGGAACCAGATGATGCCAAAAACCCTTTTAGTAATTTTAGTCTCTAATAGAAACTCCATCTATCAGAACAGTCATTTATTACTTTCAGTTGAGTATTTTGTTTGAGTTTGAAGTACTGTCTCTGCTCATGAATGAAAGACTTAAGGAAAGGTCAGGATTTAAAAAACTAGCTGTCACAATTTAGCAGTTAGGATTTTCTCGTAGTATAAAATGCTTGTACAATATTAAATAAAGTGATAGTTTGGAGGTTCAAAGAACCTCTAAATCCTGTAGTAATGGTCCTGTCCTTTCATAGCAGAAGCAGTAATAGTAGTATTTATACTTATCTGGCTCTTACAGCTCATCAGTCACACATTCACAACAAAGTGAGTGGTGGAGCTGCTTTACTTTACATCCTGGTAGCAGTGTCTCTGTGTGTCTGTGACAGATATCTAGGAGACAGTACATCAGGCATGTCTTCCCCATAAATGGACATGGTCAGCAACAACAGAGTTTATTGAGATGCTGCTTGAAACCACTTAACCGTGACTAAAATTTTGTTTGTATTATGAAGCAGATCTTCATTTCCAGGAGCTGATCACTGTGTCTGCTTCATATTTTTTGCATTTGGATGGATGGTATCATCATAGTTGCGATTAAATCCAGTCATATTGGGCTTAAATGACCTGCTGGAATAAAGCTGAGATAAATACATCCTGGTCAACAGCAGTGTGAAAAACACGACTCACTGATTCTTATGCCCTCTGCCCTCTCTCACACCTCTTAACATGGATCACGTGTGGTTGAGAAATCCAAGAATCAAACAGGAGGTCGACAGGATTGAAAACACAGACATGCACACAGATAGGGGCGGCCCGAGGCATAGGTGGATTAGGCAGTCACCTAGGGTGACAGCTAATGGAGGGGGAGCCACAGTAAGAAGGAAGAGAAAAAAAATGTCAAAAATCATAATTTGTCCTGTATATTGTTTAATATCTTAGAGTGAGTAGTTGCTTTAAACAATCAATACCAATCCCTCCCATTTTTCCCCGAGGAGATTATTAGGACAGGAGTGTGAAGCGTGTGTATGATTTATTCCACATAGGAGCTGGTGTGGCGTTTGAAATGTTTCTAAAGTACAACAGAACCTCATCAAACTTACAAGCAACCTGACTCACAGTTCCCAAGAAAATGAAACTATCCTGCCCCAATGCATGCTGGGAAACCCCCTTAGCTGCTCCTCCAACACGTCACGGTATATTACATGCTATCATATCTGGGTTTTTCCACACGTGACCGGGAAATGGTTTGCGTGTAAACAATGGCTGAGGCAGCTTGGGGGTTTCCCAGCATGCATTGGGGTAGGGTCGTTTCATGTCTTGTGAACCATGAGTCAGGATACTTGTAAGTTTGATGAGGTTCTGTTATAGATGAAGTTTTAGGAAAAAATAAATAGTCTGACATAGAGAGATGTACCATGTTCATATTGTGCCTAAACCACAAAAGGGCATGGAACTGGCATTGCACACAGACATGAAAAACTCATTTTCTCTAATCGATACTAAAATGATAAATTACATGACTAAATGTTACATGTTTGGATGCAGCCTAATCAGATTAAATGGGCATGAGGATTATCAGCGCTTAATTCAGGTAGTTTTAATAAATGCTGGGAAAAATAAAAAGTATATATCATCTGCATGTGTGAACAGCTCTGGTAGTAGTGTTATCCCTGCTCTTCCATCATTTTAGCTGTGTGGTTTTAAGGCTCAGCCTAGCATGATATGAATGTCTGACATAACACAAAAACTGCTTCACCACAGTCATTTTAAGAATACTTGATTTACAACCAAAATAAACCTATTCATCACTTCATTTCACTCTGTCTGACCAAGTTATAGTTTCTACATCACAGCTAACTGGATTTATACTCCTTCCCACAACAGCATTTCCTCTTCCGACACTGATGTGGACTCTCACCTCAACACTGTGGTCAGTCTTGTAGATTTAAGACACCACACTAAAATCCATGGATCATTTCCGATATGAAAACAATCATTAGGCTACCAAACATATCTGACTATTTTTCAGGCCAATGCCTTTTTCTACCCACATACACCTTCCTGAACCTGCAAAACAACAAGTAAGCCTTTGTTAGAACTCAAAATATCACAAAATATGAAGCCCAGTCTATTCCACCATGCTTTAATCCAGATTTAACAGAACTTCAAGTGTTTTACAGTACAATAAAACACCTATAGTCATTTATTGTTTTTTTAACACATGAAATCTTTACAAAAAGCCAGGTAAGGATGTATTTCGTGTTTAATGTTTTAACACACCTTTGCCTACAAACAGCCGAAAAGGACACTGAGTTCTTGGTGTCCTGTAGCAAACCCAAACCAAGTCTAATTTCATGCTCTCATGCAAATCAGGTTCAAATGAAGGACACCTCCTGCAGTCCCTTTAAAATATTTCAAGAAAACCCATAACCATATAAATACAAAGGTGTGAAATAGCTCAGACAATATGTAAGCTGCTATTTTTAAAAGGTGTTCTGTTGAACTGAATAGTTTTATTCTTGTTAGTCATCATGTTTACTTCTTCATATACTGGCAGAGATGACCTCACACTCACTAGTTGGCTAATGGACGATTAGTCATGGCAGTTATTGAGCCAGTGTGATATATGTGTAATGAGACAGAGTTGGCAGGACCTTCAAGTAGATTTCCAAGTTAGTTTTCCAAACACACTTTATCTGGAGGCGTCTCTTTGTCTTTATAAAGAGCTGCCAAATGAAACAAAACACTGAATGAGGCTCAACACAGATAATTAAGGATAGCAGGACAGGAAGCATGACAGAGGTAAATGATGAAGCAAAACTAGAGGGAAAAAAGAGATGCATGTTAGATGGAAAATGAAGAATTTGTACTGTCCTAACATCTCCCAAAAAGTGCCCACTGTGTATTTTTAGATTAGTATCATGGCAGCACTGATCTAATGTCACACAATGTGCATCCCTAAGAAAATGGTTGGAGATCTTCCATTACACCTTGTGAACAAAGGTGAGGAATCTCGACGCAAGGCTGTTTTCATTTTCGCATTTCACACATCTATTTGCAGTTATCCTGTCAATGATGTGCAGTGCAGAGGAGCTGTTCTGTAATCACTCCCTGAGCAACTGGAACAACAGAGGATTTAAGGGTCGGGGCAGTAATGGGACATGTGGTGTGTGCGTGTGTGTGTGCGTACGTGTGCATGTGTGTGTGTGTGTGTGTGTGTGTGTGTGTGTGTGTGTGTGCGTGTGTGTATGGATGTGTGTGTCTGTGTGTGTGTGTGTGTGTGTGTGAGTGTGTGTGTGCGGAGCT
>JAPTGZ010000022.1:21836881-21858884 GCA_029814645.1 Fowleria isostigma | reverse complement strand
CAGATTTGTCCGTTTGTGATTTTTTCTTGTGGGGCTATCTCAAGAGTAAAGTGTACACGACTCGACCAAGAACTCTGAATGAGTTAAAACAGAGAATTCAGGATGAAATTCACAATATCCCAGCTGAGATGTGCGAGTACAACGAAACTGAAAAGTGCAAGTGTAATCCATTTAATGGCACATCTCTCTACATCTTTAAACATCTCTCTAAAAAGCACAAAAGTGCACAGTATAAAAACAAAAACATTATCATATAATAAATACCATCCCCACAGTACACACTTCTACTTATGCCCAGCTGTACTCAGTGCAATGATGGCCCCCGTGTAGAAGCTGTTTTTTTAATCTACCTGATGAAGTAAACCTCACCTAAATCAACATACTACTACCACTTGTTAGACACAATATGTATGAATAATGTTTCAAGACAGTTTGATCAAAACTAACACTGCCAAACTCCAGCAGTCTGGTCCACACAGTGAGTTCACACCTGCAGATTTGGTTTAGATCAAACTGAAAAGCTTGGACCACATGAGGGCAGTGCGAAAGTGCTCCAAGACTTCAGAATAGTTATGTTATTAATACAGATACAAAACATAATTTTCCACTCACCTTTTTATGGAGGTCACTGAATAGACAAGGACATAGCCATGGATATCCATTGAGTGGGATTGTGAAAAAATTGAGTACTCATCCTATACAGAAAGGAGATACATTATAATATTTTATGAACATTACATTAGAAAATTTTACCAAATTAAAATACCTAATAAAGTTAGACATGTATAAAAAAAATTACTTTCTAAAACCTGGCTTCATGTCCAAATAGCAGCAAAAACCTAGGTTCTTAGAAGGCCCGCAAAAAGAGCCAACAAGGCACCAGCATTAGTACTACCTCTGGATTAAAACTGGAACCATTTTGGTGGAAAAGAGATAACCATATGATGTGAGACTAGAAATGGGAATTGAGAACTGGTTCTTTTTGAGAATCGGTTCAGTAGCTTGATTCCTTGGAATTGTTTGCTTGCTTGCTTAACAATTCTGCTCATTGATTCTGCTCTTGTTGCGCACGCGCAATGACGTCACACACACGCTGCACTGTTTTGGTTCAGAACATAGCCACCATGGCGTCCAGACAGAAACACTCTGAAGTCTGTCTATATTTCAGGTGTAAACGACACCAGGTCCATTTGTTCAAAGGAAGAAATCCAACTATAAGATAAAAACATTTGTCCAAAGCAGGATATTCATCCGCATAAATGTCACATATTTGATACGATGCTTAGCCACACTTGTGTGCAACAGGCCTCCAGTACCGGTGTTCTATCATAGAACACCTGTCCATGGCTCCGCACCATCTGTACCGTTCTGTGCTCGGTACCGGTCTGCGGCTCCATGCCACTGGATCCGCATCACCGGTTCCATGGTGGCTCCAATGTAATTGATAGGAAATAGGAGCAGGAAGAGTAGGTAAATCACACTATTTATCAGTATATTAGTCAGATCACTGTAAACTCTGATCTACCACAGCTCCAACAAGTATTTTAACATGTATTTTACTGGAACAGAACCTGAACTGGACCTGGTGTCATCTGTTATTATTAGTGCATACTTTATGTTATATTTTCAGTGCAGAGATGGAAATATAAAAGACACTTAATGCAAACAAACCTGTTTGTGCTCTTATTCCCTCACCCAATGAGAATTTTTAAGGGATCAGATCAATAAGCAGAATCGATAATGGAATCGGAATTGTTAAATTCTTATCAATTCCGGTCCCTATGCAAGACATCATGGTTTTTTTTTACAAAAAGAACAAAACAACTTCAAGGTGTTACATCAATAAAAAGTTTGACAAACAACTTACTTGTCCAGCTGTATCAACCAGCTGAAGATTGAAGTCTTGACCATGCACACAGACCAATTTGTTAAAGGCTGTGAACAGAAATATTTTATTGCATTAACCTAAATCTATTACATTTTTCTTTTATCCATCTGTCAACCATCTATTAAAAGGTCACTTACTGTTTTCGATGGTGGGGTCATAGGAGTCCACAAACTGTCCTTCCACAAACTGTATTGTAAGAGATGACTTTCCTGTTAAGGGCAAACATAAGATGCAAGATCACTACCATTCTGGTGCTGAATTAAAATGTTAGTTTTCACTTAATGCCTGTGAATAAAGCACTTCACAAAATATTTTCAACAACACTAAATTTCATTATTAATCACCAGTATTTCCACTGTTATATTTAGTAACATGAATGAAATTTTAGCTCTAAGACACAGTGAAATTTTTTATTTTATCTATATTTTGAGTTGGGCTTTTTTTGGTTATTTGTCACTTTTAGGAGCTAAAATTGGTATCATATATGATTCTGCTAGAGGAACAACCACAAGAGCGATATGCAAATGTTCTAATTTTAGGTAATTTACATCAAGGTTTGTACCTTTTATTTCCATACAAACTTATTCAATTTTTACATTAATGAAGCACATTTTGATTTTAGTTCTACTACAGGGTTTTTCCTATCATTTCAAGGCATGTGTGAAGCACCCAAGTCCTATCAATCACCAGCTACACCAAAATAAAGTCAATGTGGAGTTCATCATATCCACATCACCCGTAGCTTGTTACTATATGCATGTGAAATGTGTTGGATGTCCAATCTTACAATATGAATATTCTTTTTGTCTACAGGTACAGTGTTT
This sequence comes from Fowleria isostigma, assembly GCA_029814645.1. Lineage (NCBI taxonomy): Eukaryota > Metazoa > Chordata > Actinopteri > Kurtiformes > Apogonidae > Fowleria > Fowleria isostigma. The sequence goes on along the minus strand of JAPTGZ010000022.1, from coordinate 21,856,172 downwards.
TTCCTGTTTTACTTAAAGGACATTCCGACATTTTCCCTGTTACTGAGACGCTAAGGCAGTGTTCCTCACATCCGGTCCCTGAGGGCCAGTCTCGTGCATGTTTTAGATATTTCCCTCTTCCAGAACACCTGGAAGCCAGTGCATCATTATCAGGCTTCTGCAGAGCTTGGTGATGAGCTGGTCATTAATTGAACCAGGTGTGCTGGAAGAGGGAGACATCTGAAACATGAGGAACATTGGCCCTTGAGGACCGGATGTGAGGAACTATACACCAAGGCTCTTAAGTCAGGTTTTTGGGAGTTGACAACAACAAAATCTTACACTGTTAAAGAAAGTCTATAATGCCACATTTTTGGATATTTATTACAATTACCATGTACTACTACAAAAGCAATAGCAGACAGTGTCTGCTGCATCTATGATGTATAATGGGAGGGAATGGCTTGAACCACAGCCAAGCTTGTTAAAAAAAAAAACTGGTTGAGTGAATAAAAAAATTCCTTCGAATAACATTCTCAAGCAGAGAGCACCTCACGCTAAACTCTTAGAAAACAAGAAAACACTCAGAGCGCATCTTATTCAATCCCTGATAGGCCTGTAGATATAGTCTGATCAATGGAACAGCCAAAAGATTGTAGTAATGCAGCACAGCTGTAATTTAGCAACAGTGGCTGATGAATTGACGACTTCTGTGTAACACCATGAAGCTTGTTTATCAGTACGTAACTGAGAAAAAGTCAAGCTTGGTTAGATCACTTCGTTTATATATGTTGAATACACAAGTTTCATTTGATAGGAGACACACGCACCACTTTCCACTGAGCCGCACCGACTGAGTTAACTTTATTTTCACAGGACATGTTGGACGTTGTAACATATGGCTGAAACTGTCCACAAAATTGATTAATTTTAGTGTAATTAAGAGACGAATTACTCAACAAAATGTTACACAAAGAACGAACAAAGGTATGTTGCCGTTAGTGGTGTCAGCCTTATTCACCCACAAGGAAAACAAAGCCAGGACGTTAGCCTGTTAGCAGCTAGCTACTACTGCTAGCCGAGCACGAGCCGTGTGTGCTTTACTCACCTACAGACCTGTATCCTATCACAGCAATTTTTCGATGTTTTGGTTGAGGCATTGTAGTGACCGACGACGTTCGATACGTTTAGAAAATCTAGTACGCCACCTAGTTTTAGTACCTAAACAAACTTTTATCACCACATTCGTCTCGCGTCACGTGACAACAACAAACTTTTCGGAGTCGCCGCTCGAGCTCTCCGCTGGGCCTCGAGTTGGAACTTCAGAGTTTCACCACACCAAGTACACCCTGTACTTATCCCCAAAACACGTCACCTTCCGTGTTTGATATCCGAGCCGACGTCGATCAATACTTGATATGAATATATATGTATCGTCTAAACTGAAAATTGAAACAAAAAGCGTGTCCTACGCGCTTACGAACCGCAAGTCAAACTGACGGAAATTGTCATTGTGTAAGCGCACCGTCGTAAAACAGCCGATACGTCAGAGCAAACACAAACGTGCATTCAGGCCAAATTGTACAGTAGAGGTCAGTCTTTTTCAGCCTCCTGCGACGTTTCCAGAGTGACCTTCAGATGACAATCCCCTGCCGAAATCTATAGCATTTCATATCAACCACGTCCTTGATTGAGACTTCATTTAATGTCAATAACTGTATTTGATGGGAATAGTTTGGTCAGCTCACAACAGTGTGGGACATTTTCTGAAGTTTTGCCACAATGAATATCTAGGTCAAAATAAATACACAAAGCAGACTAACTAGGCTGAATTGTATTTCTTCAACATGAGCCTTATTTTAATACAGTATCTGCCAATATCAAGCCAACCTAATGCTGCTTTTTAATACAATGTTCCAAACTCTAACACCTGAAGAATGAAGCAAAAAAGGAAACTAAAGTTTGTTTGATTTTTAAAATTGATTTAAAATTTGTGTCAGATATTCCTTGTTGCATCTATAAGCTGTGGTATTTCATTGGATAAATTACTCCTTATAACTGGCAGAGTATGTATCACTTTAAGACAGTAAGTTTATTTTGCATGACAGAATTATAGATCACACTGATCAATAGGGGATGGAGCACTAAAATTTACATTTTCTCACAGATTTTCTGAAGTTGAGTTTCTTACACAATTTTTCAGAGGTACAGGGATGAGGGAGGTGTTGGTATCATGGTGGTATAAGGATGCACAAGTATGTGGTATGTGCATATATATGTATTTGTATATACATGTGTATGGATATATGTCTGTGTATGGATATGTTTGTACATATATGTGTGTTATTGTATCATGGCATTTGGAAATTATATTTCTTCGTAATTAGTAGAAAGAAAGAAATAAGACTAAGTCAGAAACAATGTAATTTAACAACAAGTATCAGGCATTAGAGTACTTTTTGAATATGTATTTTATGTCTTATGTTTAAACGTTTTGTCTGTATTGCTTTTTCTTTTTCTTTTTTTTTTTTTTTACATTAAATCAATCAATATAATACATTTGCATGTAAACTGGAAAAAATATCATGCCGACCCTTCTAAATCAAAATGCTGGACATTATCTCAACATATCTCACACACAGCAAGACAACTGCCAAAGTCAAACAGTATCAAACAAACCCAAAAATAAATACAACTGGATGTAGTTTATGTATTACAAAGGGCAAGAATGACAATACTATACAGATGGTGTGAGTAGGAGAGGGTAATTATTCTGCATAGTGCTGTGCTCAGACAAAAGAACAACTAACAAAGAAGTGGCATTTCAGTGTGACAGGTCAGGAAGACAATCGGGCTGCATATCTGTTGTAATATATGTCTTCATCTTCCACTTGTACTGATGTCTGTGTCATTTGTTGGTTGTCCATCAAATTTAACTGATTTACCTCAGTGACAGTCCCTGTTCTCACATTAGGGTGTCATGTGTGTCTTTTGATCTTGAAATGTATCCACCCCATTCTATTAGTTTCAGATTTATGTGTTCATTGTTTTCTGATTTCAATGCTTCCCTTTGTTTTCATCATCCATAGTAGTGGTATTTTATACACTTGTTTTTGTTTAGTAATGGATATTCATTGTACCTGTTCTTTGCTGTGCTATGATTTGCTATTTTTAAATACTTATTTAATTTTATTTTTTTACGGTTATAATTTTTTTTCTTGTTTTTGCTTTTGTAGTTGATATTGCTCAACTTGATGCATGTTTGTTTATAGTGTGTCCCCTACAAAGTATTAGGCTCTTGGATCCTGTGGTATATTTTTATGGTTGTAGTATCATATAGGCACATTTCCATTATTTAATTTAATGTAAAGTTCTATTCACTCCAGTTTTAACAGTAGATTTCAAAAAGGGAAACTTGTTCTGTTTGTCAGTGGTAATCAGTTCAGTTAATTATGCTTTTCAGTGAATTAAAATGCCATGTAAGTGATTCTTTGCTACATTGAAAATGAAAAAGGAGCAGAGCAGTATATTTATGTATACACTTAAATTTATGTATAAGGTGAGTCTTGGTGTACTAAATACAATGAAGTTATTACTTCTATATTTTTTGCTAATATGATGTCCATAATCTTAAGATCAGATATTTCTTGTAGTACGGAGACAAATCCCATAATACCCTGTGTCTATATCTAAAGAAAGAAAGAAAGAAAGAAAGAAAGAAAGAAAGAAAGAAAGAAAGAAAGAAAGAAAGAAAGAAAGAAAGAAAGACGTGTGGTAGTTCTATTTTTATGCTGTTGCTCAAATCCATTGTGATGAACTTCAGCTAGAGTCGTTCAACTAAATAAAAGTTCAAATTAATGGAGGCACCACCTGTAAGAATAGACCACAAAGAAAAACAAATATACGTAGGACATTAAAATAACATTTAATGCAAATTTCTGGCTTTTTAGTGCTGTTGTTAATGGGCAGCAACATTGTTGGTGTAACCGGAAATTGTTAAGAGCTGGAGGTAAACGCTACCGGGAGATGCTGTCGTCAAAAACAGGCAGATGAAAATTTAGAATAACCTCATTGAAACAGCTTTGGCAAGGTTAGGAAATGCACATGCTACTGGGAGAATCAGACATCTTTCTACAAGTACTACAATAGTTGTTTGTGTGGGTTCAATCAGATAAAAGTCAGCTTCATTCTTTATGGAGAACAAGCTACCTTCCTAGCTACCTTTAGCTGCTAGCTGCCTAGCCATAGCATTTTGGGAGGCGGTGGGTACCATAGCAACCGTTTCGGAAACATTGGTGGCGGAGGCTTGCTTGCTAAGATAGTTGAGGCTAACGGCGGTTTGTTATGCTAGCGTTTAACAAGACGTCGGAGAAACTTGAATGTCCAGTGAAGCGTCAATCGGCCTCTTAACGTCACATGTCAATGCTGTCGAACGTTACCTTTTTGTCCGTACCGATAGCAGATAGCTGTAACTTTGTTTGTGCTATTTAGTGAGCTGTCAAGGATGGCAAAGTGCTGTAACGTTACCAGTGTTGACTTTAGCTGACTTAGCTAACGGTTATTTTCATCACATGCAGGAGGCTAACGTTAGCCACCAAGGCCGATCCGTAAACTTGATCTCCCAAACGCTACCGTTATGTAAACGTTGGCATCGTTTCTTTTACGACTTCATAGTCTTTTATCAGAGGAAGTTATTTTTATTTTGTTGTCATGAGTGAACCTGGTCATTTAGTCACCTGATCTGTGTCTGCTAAGGTTAGAGCTGGTGCTAACTTGCTAGTTAATGATTTTCTGTTAACCTCTGTTTATTCATTTTCAACACATTAAATGTTAGCAATTACACTTAAATATGTATTCACCATAATGTAACAAATACTCAAATATTTCTGCAGTTATCGACAAATTAGCTAAGATTTATATTATCTTATTCTCGTACCCCCCAAAAGTTTTACCTGTATTCCACGAGTGAAAGTAGTTTTAAACAAACCATGTTTTATATTGTATGACTTAAATCCAAATAAGGTCAAAACGGGCCTCTACCTGTGATTAGTGTTTTGTTGTTATTCTGTGCTGTCGACAGGTGATCGTGCTGAGATGGTAAAAAAAACAAAACAAAAGTACATGTGTTCATATATGTCGAGCTGATTGAAATGTTCTTTTACATTACAGTATTCATCTTAGTATGGATGGTGATGACTGCAATGGCCGGTCTTACTTGTCAGGTAGGAAACTGTTTACTCGCTTTCAAAGATTGGCATAGTATTAAAGTTCTGTTTTTATTTTTTTAATTTCATTTTTCTTGGTTGCAGGAAGTGGAGACTCCTCAATGGAAAGAGATTTTTCAGGGGCCCTTGGAGGCCCGACAGTGAGCACCCCAAATAGCAAGGAAGCCTCTCCTACCCGCTCCCTCAGTGGTAAATTTTAAAATTAATGTGGATCACACAAAACTGACTATAATGTGGAAATGGTCTTGAATAATAAAACTGTCATATTGGTTACTTAAATAAGTCCAAATGTTAAAACAAACAAAATGAGCCTTTTTATGCTAATTTGGTTTATACAAATTTAACCAAGAATGGAAAGTTGAGCAAAGATAAATAACACCTGTTGACTGAGCTTTTTCCTTGTACACTTGGATTACTGCATTTTTCATTCACAGTTCTACACAAGATGGCAAAGCATGTATTCCTGTGCCTGTAGAAAATCTAAATCAGTTTCCCAAAGAAACTGAGTAAAAATCTGAATGTTTTCTTATTATAATAAAGAACTTTTTTTAAAAATGCAGATCTAATACGGCATAATGTACGTAATAAAATGAAAATTACTCATCATAAATCATGAGAAAAATCACAGTAGATAGGCCTTTTTGTTTGTAAATAAAAAATCACAAAAGTGCACAAATATTTTTATGATGTGAACATATATAATAGTATTAATGACTGGTAAAACATCAGTTTATCAGAAAACAACAGAGGCAATGTGTTTACTTATTGAGCATTACTTAAATCAGATATAATTAGAAAGTTTACATATAATCCCATATTGAAACCCTCATTTGAAACTCTTCCTCATTGATTTTGTAACACATTTGTTGTCAGATTATATCACTCAAGGCCACACAAGGCACCTCTTTATGTTTGCTCTCCTGGCTGTATAGCCAACTCCATTAAAGTGGAGCTGTACAGTGATGAAGACCCGGGTCGCAGTACTGAGGATGAAAGAGGTGAGCGAGTAGAGGAAGGAGGTCCAGAGCAGGGATCTGAGGCTGTTGGATGCTACAGGGAGCTTCCCAATCCTGAAACCATGCCAACAGGAGCCACCAGACTGCCAAATGGAAAGCTCAAGTGTGACGTCTGTGGAATGATCTGCATTGGGCCTAATGTTCTCATGGTGCACAAACGCAGTCATACAGGTGACTGATTAGTAAAGTGTAGAGAAATCCTCTCTGTTGGAACACACACCCTGGATTTTGGCTTGTTATTGGAATAGGACTTACACATAAGCCAACAATATGTACACTCCTATGATGATTTCTGAGAATACTTTAGAGAATACTCCAAATCTTAAATTATCTACATTCAGCCCCTGTAGTACATTTTTCTGCAGACCTTGTGCTAATCATCTCATAGTGGTTATTAATCAGAACATGTAGCATGTATTAATTAGGACATACTCTGGATATTCAAGGCAGTAAGATGCCTGTTGAGCAATGTTGTGAAGTGTGTCCCTATTTTGTTTGTTCCATAGACAGGTGTGTGTCCTGGTGTCTCAGGTCATATTTTGGTGTTAGACTATTGACACTTGTTGATACTAGTGTGCCAGCAGTCATACCAATGCAGCAACAAGGGCTTTGAGGAAGAGACGTGCTCACCATGCACAAACAAGGCATGGATGCACAATAAATATTTAAAAATTATTGTGCATGTGATTGAAAAAATACTCATTGTTTTTTAAGTTCATCACAGGAAGCTTTTATTTACAGTAATAAATCTACTGTTACAAATAACATTTACAAAGGAAATAGTGAATCAACAGTTAAAAGGATGCTTTTGAGTGAAGGAAATGCACCAGACACAGAATGTGCAGTGAAGGAAGTTAGGTTGACCTGTTTAATATATTCACAGGTGAGCGACCATTCCAGTGTAATCAGTGTGGCGCCTCATTCACTCAGAAGGGTAATCTTCTTCGCCACATCAAGTTGCACTCAGGGGAGAAGCCCTTTAAATGCCCCTTCTGTAGTTATGCCTGCCGAAGACGAGATGCACTTACTGGCCACCTTCGAACTCATGCTGGTAGGAGACCTTGAACCCTGATTATGTTGTTTTGTTTTTTTTCTTAAATGTGCATTAATTGAGCCAGGTTTAAAGATCTGTGATGGTGTCAATCACTCTGTCTCCAGTTTCATCTCCAACTGTGGGGAAGCCGTATAAATGCAGCTACTGTGGACGTAGCTATAAGCAGCAGAGCACCCTGGAGGAGCACCGGGAGCGCTGTCACAGCTACTTACAGAGCCTCGAGTCACAGCAAGCAGCCAATGCTCCCAGTCAAGGTATGTTTATTCTGACATTTGTGAAGATTAAATGTCAAAGGCAGAAATCTTTTATCACAGTGTGGTATTGTAAATTATCATCTTCAAAGGGATCACAGTGTCATCACAAGTGTAGATGTAGTATACCTTCATTGATAATGGCGATATTTAGGTTTTTCCTATCCTAGGTATTCCCTAATGTATGTCAGATTTTGATAAAAAATAAAAAAATAATGCTGTCTTTTGACACAAGTATATAACTCTCGTGATGTGTGCCCTGTGCAGGAGAGGAGATGAGAGAGCTAGAGTTTATACCAGACTCTCTACTGCAACCCTCCTCAGATAAGATGGCATTTATTGATCGGCTCGCCAACAGCATCACCAAACGCAAAAGATCCACACCACAAAAATTTGTAGGTGAGCATTTGGTCAAAATGTGGACAGGTTGAGGAAACTGAAAGCAGCATCACCAATTAAACAACACTGCATATAATATTTTTGTCACAATAATTCAATGAGCAGCTTTCATAGTTCTACCTATTCAAAGTGTTATGATATTTGCCATAGCTGCAAACTAAATATAAACGTGAATCATAAATGTAGTTGTAATTTCCCTTTTGGCTTTTTTTCAAGCAGTTGAGAGAGAATTGTATACAATAATGGACATCTGATAATTAATGGTCTCCAAAGGACTGTTGATCATTCATCAAACTTTTTATGCAAAAGGCCACCATTAAATCAGGTGAAGTAGTTTTACTCCAGCTTGTATAGCCTGCATTTCTTTTCATCATACTGTTGCTTAGAGAAGAAGATTTGTTCACTCTCAGCCAACAAGTATAAGGTAATATATTCTATGGCAATAGTTATTTACTTGACAATGCTACTTATGTATTTGTTGAAAGTACAAGATAGTTGTTGATTGGTTTTTTTTTTAGTTCCAATTGAAGCTCTGGCCTCTAGTATTTTAGAAAAAAAAAGATAATTAGGCAGCTTGGGCAAAGAGTAAACATGATGCTCCTTTCAAGAACAAGCCTTCATTTGACTTTGTGCCAAAATACTCTCACATCAGCCATCAGCTCTGATAGTGCAGTACGATAAAATATGTTTTTCCTGTCACAGGACAGAAGCACATTCGCCTCAACCTTACAGATGCACCTTATGAGCTCAGTGCCGGTTTAGACAAAGATGGCGAGATGCACCCTGGGGACCTGGAAGCCCCACATTTTACTGGTCTGGGAGGAGAATATACCAGTGTAGCAGGTAATGGAGGAGCGCTATCAGACACATTGAGGCCTCTTCACCTTCCCTCCGCTCACCCTTCATGTTTAACTGAACTCAGACCAGTCCACAGCTCCGCTCACACCCCTGTTGCTCTCGGCCCAAGGCTGGATTGCACAGGGATGGGAGCTGGAGGCGTTGGGGGACGTGAAGCAGCGGAAGGTCATGAAGACCTGCCTGCTGGTCGGAGTCATGCGCCTTCACCTAGCAATGGTTGCCAGGACTCGACGGACACAGAAAGCATGCCGGATGAGCCGTGCAACAGTACTGCTCCAACTGTAGCCGTGCACAGTAACAATAACAATGGCCATCATCTCCACCACTCCAACAACAACCCAGCGCCTCCTCCCATTGCACACCACAGGAGTCGAGACCGACATAGCCCAAGCCACGCCAAAGACAGGGAGGTGGAGAGAGAGGATGGAGGCCACCCAGCACCGCCGCCTGCTGCACACGCTCCAACTCCAAGCTCACCCACAGCGCCCTCCTCCACCTCTAGGGAGGCTCTTCGTGTGGTGGATGGGGAGGGGCGAGCTGTGCGTTCTTTCCGTTGTGAGCATTGCCGGGTGCTTTTCCTGGACCACGTCATGTTTACCATCCACATGGGCTGCCACGGTTTTCGCCAGCCTTTTGAGTGTAACATCTGTGGCCACCGCAGCCAGGACCGTTATGAATTTTCTTCACACATCGTTCGCGGAGAGCACATCATTGACTGAGAATAGAGGTGGAGGACTCGCTTCACCTCCAGTTACTTTGACACTGAGATGAGGACCTGGCTGGGTTTGGTCTGCACAGGAGCTAGAGGTACTGGTACGGTTAGTTCGTACTGGTATAAAAGAAGAGCTATTATTTATGTTCCTAAAATTATCGTCATACAGTACTTCTGAAAGCACTTTGAAAAATGAGACGATTTGAAAATGCACTTTAAGTTAAATGTATCCACATAGATGAAGAGCCAATGCACTTTTTCATCCCTAAATGTGCCTTGCTCTAAAATACAGAATTTGCACCTGATGAACAAGTATTTTAGACAATTCTGACTGTTGTCCATTACCCCAAACGCTTACTCTCTTGTGCACTTTACGCCATGATGAAAAAAAAACCCAAATTTGTTCAGATGATTTAAACAGATCTGTTAATATTTTACTGCCTTCTAAAAGCACCTTTACAAATTAATTATTCTTTTGACAAATACTAAATTTCTCAAAGTCACTCTGCCATGTGGGTTATCGTGTACAACAGATGGCTTTTTATAAAGCTTGGGGGAATCCAGACCAAACTCGGAAGCCAGGTCCAAGTCAAGCAAGTGTGTTTAAGTTTTCCATGAATTAGAAATGCACTTTTTGTTTTCAGTGGGGATGGGTTGACAGATCTGATTGAGTTTATCTATGTGAGAATGTTAGTGATCCTTCATCATTTTCTTTCTTTCTTTTTTGTCTTTTGTGGAAGTTGGTTAAATAAGTAAAAGTGAAGGCCTTTATTTGTGTGAATGCTGTGTGGAGCAGCGTATGAAATGTTTTTCCTTTTCTATGATGGCTTTTGTTGCACTGATAACTTGCCAGAATATTATGATTATTTTATTAAAATATTTTGTAGAATACATTAATGATCTGCACATTTCTCTCAAAGTTTGGGAAAAGGTGATGTTTCTCTCACTAGAAAGAAGTGTGAGTATCACTGCCACAATTTTTGAGATTACTGAAGAGATTTGGGTCTTTTGTAAGTCCTTTCATAACAACACTGAAGTGCAAACCATCGACTATCTATTTATTTTGTTTCAACATGGTTTTGATGTTCTGATGTCATTGTATTGTACGTTTAACTCCCCGTTCTCACCTTGTTGACTGAAGGGCATGAACTACCTGTTGTCAGGTCTTAAAACAGCAGATCTTTATTGGGAGATTTACATTATACAATACGTTATATTCCAAATTCTTTTATGTGGTTGACTTGTAATTTTGAAAAATAATTATTTTCCTACTCAACCAAAATGTCAGATTGATATTTATAAACTTCTGTGCAAAGAAACAATTCAGCTAATTTATCAAAGACTAAATGTATATGGTATTTAACCCAATGCTGCTAGGATATTAATGAGTGCAGTGTTGAGTGGCAGGTGTCGACAGTCTTGAAACTTTTTGTTATTTAGATATTCGGGTTGTCTTGAATTATTTTTGGTGATATTGTGGAGAAATGTTGTGGTTCAAACAATAGTCAACCTCTGATCCTCATTTAAATATTGAAAGAAGGACAAACTGTAATTATTTTAGACACTCTTTGTTAATATTTGACCTGACACACTTTAAGCACATAAGACAATGAGACATACTGTCCAGTCGGCTAACCCATTGTTAAGTCTCATTTTTAGACATGGGCAGAAAACCGAGCACTGCATTTATGATGATTAAGTCATTTTGTAGACGTAATCTATCTACAATCTCTTAAAAATGTTTGAGATGAATCAAAGGCTAAAAAATACAAATCAAAGTGATCAGATGACTTGACCTCTATGTGTGGTGCTCATTAACGTTTTTTTTTGTTTTTTTTGCGTCATATTTGCTATTTTGATATATTTTAGTGAATATTTCTAAGCTATTTCATAAAATGTTAGATATTTTTGCTTCTGGTGAATGTTGCTTTTCGTAGGTCCTGTCAGGACAAATGGAAACATTTATTCTATAAAATGTTGCTGTTGATGGACATTTTAGTAATGTGAAAGCTCCCCTGTCCGCATAAGCAGACTAAATGTGTGAGAAACTTCAATTACTGTTCCCTGCAAAGAGGAATAAACAAGTATCTTACTCCAACGTAGATCACAGTAACTTTTCCAAAAGCACCAATTTATCCCCATAACTGAGCCAAAGAACCATTGTTTCTTAAGTGGTAAAACAAGAAATTCAATTTTATATTTGTATTTGTTTATACAATGTGGATATAAGGAAGCAAAATGTATCTATTTTCATTGTCCCGTCAGTTAAACCTTGTAGATGGTTAAAAAAAAAAAAAAAAATGGCCTTGTTTTTACACATTTTCCAAAAGACAAAGATGAGCATTTGAGATTTCCCACTTGAAAATAAATGTCATTTAACCTGTATAAAGCATTTACACTTGTTAAGTGAAGCTTTGTTTTTGGCTGTGAGTACTGCAGTATTCTTTTACCACTATAGAAACAAGTATAAACATGTTACAAATTTCTCTTCAGAAGATATCACTGAATATTTAAGTAATTCCACTCAATTTCCAAAATGATCTTGCCTTAATATAAGACTGTTAGGTCATGTTGAGACATAGTTTTACTACTGCTTAATTGACAAGCGTTTACAATGTGACATGAAAGGTTTTTTTCTTGGGTTTGTGGAAGGCTTAAGGTGCTGATGACTTCGTTTTATCACTAAAAAAAAATGATGCATTTGCAAAACAACTCAAACATACCTGGTTTTTAAAATGTCAACGAACAATTCCAGTTTCACATAATAGATAATTCTAACTTTATTTGGATATTTCCAGAAAAAAACCCCTCATCTGACCCATATGTATCTTTTCTCTCCAGAGCAGTAGTGATCCAGTTTGGGTTTTTTTTTTTTCTTTCTTGAGCTTAGGTTCTGTATCTCAGCCTTAAAATAGGAAATCCCTGGACTTTGATAGAAACTGTCTGACACCAAAGTTGTCATTAGAAATAAAGTGTGTTTTTTGTTTGCATGTGGAGAACATTTGAAACAGTTGTACACTACTTTGACAACCTAAATGTGTAAAAAGGCCCCGGTGTGACTCGCGTAGTAATTGTTTTGTGCCTTCAGCCTGACTTTGTCTCAGTCGTTGCTTTCTCCTCATTTCAAAGTATCACAAGGAAGTTGTTAGTTCTATGGCACGATGACTACACATTACAAAACAAAGACTTTACTTAGAGCTGTTTTTGAAAATATTCACCCGTAGTGTTTTTAGAGACCCTCTATTTCAGTAACACCGTCCACAGATCCATAACTTTGAGGACTTTGGTAATGCTGACTGCTTAAAGCCAAAGAAATAACCACATGAAACTTTAAGACCTACACCCTCAGCCTGTTTGTTAAAACTTGTGTAACAAAAATATACAGGAAAAAAAAAACACAAAAAGTGCTCTGCAATTGTACGTTTGAGTACACATCCGGCATCATTGACTGAACTTATCTGAAGGGTCAGGCCTGTTTGTCCTCCACACGTTTGAGATCCTGGTTTAGATTTTTCTACACATGCTTCGAAACTTGATGCATGATCTTCAATATTGACGTTTCTTCAACCTTCAACCACCTTTCTGAGTCTTAACCAAATGAAAACTGTCAGCTCTAATTCATGGCAGTTCTTTCTCTCTCTAGCTTTTGTGAAATTTTGTGTTTAGATGTTTTCCTCGTTGCAGTTTGTCCCTTTGGGTCATACCATCCGTTAACCCCTCCAGTCTTTACACCTGTAAAGGGTCAGATATCGCTTTAAATTACTGCAGAGCCTTTTCAAATGTATCATATGTAATTATGCATTTGTGTAATTTGATCTGAAACTACTGTAAGTTTTGTACTGTAATAAAGTCTATTCCAAATTAAGTGTTTCTGCAACTACACAACATACCATTAAACAGGTGTAATAGGTATCTCACTTCATTTTTGGGACCTTTAAGATTTTTTTTGTATACAATTTAAGACAGTTCAGGATATTTTTCTTATCAAAGCACTAATCAAGTATAGATAATAATACTGTGTGTGTAGTCCAGCACAGATTTAGGTCTTACGATAAAATTAGTTTTGTTTATCCATATTTTCCAACAAGTCCAAGTATAAGGTAGCTTTTGCCTTAAATCTCAAGCTTAAATCAACATGGACTTTTAACAAAGGCTTAACACAAGTGTTTTTAAGTCAAATTCACCGTTAAAGAGGTACAAAGTAACTTGGGGCAGAAACTTTCCAGCCTAAAATTTAATGCTATGAAACACTGATATTCACCCAAGTACGGATGTCTCTTTAGAGCAACTTTCCAAAGAAAACTAGACCCTATTTAATGATTTTCAGAGGCTACTATGAATGGAAGTAATTTTTAGACCTTTTCAGACCTGATAAAGAATGAGCTTCACACATTCAAAATTTTCTAAAGACTGTTTATTCTTGTTTACACCATCCTCAAATTCTGCTTTACACGGGCTTTGGAGCTGCTCTTGGTGCACCGGCCTGTAAAACCAAACAGTCTCAGATTAGACATTTTGAAAGTGATCACTGTGCATTCAAACCAAACACATAGTTCTAGCCACACTTGAAGAGTGAAAACACAACTCCAACATTAGAGAAACTCTTGATTGTATACACAGGTGCAACTAGCAATTGCAGCAGTGAAATGTGTTCAAATTGTAAATATGACGACATGTGACAGATTAAGCTAATTAAGAATAGTAATGCACAAGATACTCACAGTGGGTCTGAATCTGGGTGGTGGGGTGCGGTCCTTCCTGGCCTCACAGGAGCGGTTCCTCACCACTTTACTGTGAATAGCACAGCTGACACAGTAGTGCAGCTTCACGTAGAGTTTGGGCAGGGGGTACACTGGAGACACATTGGACATAAGGAAAAAAATAAGAAACTGCAAAAGGCGTAAATTTCCAAAACAGAAACCTCTGAATATATGACATGAATCAAGCAACCAGACTCACCCTCATAGGTACAGGCCTCTGTGATGTCTCTCACAGCAGCCGCCTCCACTATGTTCCTGATGACAAACTTCTTGATGGCCTTGTCCTTGGGCACACAACGGGCACAGTTGGTGCAGCGAATGGGCTGCACATGCCCACGGCCCTTCTTGGCACGACCGTTATTCCTCCTCTTCTTGGTCTGGAAAACAAATACCAGTTAGAGCTGCACCATGATGCTTGAACATTGAGAAAACATGCAGGAAAGATTCTATTGTTAAGCAATCACTGAAACTTAAGAAATTTACATTCTAAACCTTGTACGTATATGTATTCATGACCTGTCAGCATCAGGACTAACATGTATAATCGTTAAAGTCGAGATGGACAGGGGGTTCATGACGTTGATGAATTCACCTGTTTATTTACCTGAGCTTATCAATGTTTCTCGAGCTGGTTATAAAATCTAAATGAAATGTTGCCGCTGTCAGAGAGGCGAGGACTTGTTTAAACACAATTCGAGAATACGGATGAAATTACTGTTAATAGATTTGGAGGTGGATTATAATTACTTCCGGTAAATTTTGAGTATCGCTCGATTTTTGGTGCTCCTCGTGAATTACACAAACGCGTGTCCTGCCAGCCGTGTTTTACCGGCCGCGACACTAAACAACAAACCCAACACCTCCTACTCTTTGCCCATTTCGAACTGTAGTAGCAACTATAAGGCTTACAATCCATGCTCCATTTTACTCCAAATGACTCCATTTTCTTTCTTTTTATCCGTCGCTGGTTCACGAACACATGCACCATCCGACTAGCCATGCTAACAGCTAGCTTTAGGCCCAAACTCAATTTTAATCACTTCGATTGACATTTATTAACTATTTTACGTTTTACGGATTTAGTATCCAATTAAAATGTCTAATGGGGGACAATAATAGGTGCTTTTCTACTTAGAAAGTCAACAATTTATGTTTTTCTGAAACGAGCAACGCCGTCAGATACTCACCATGTTGCACGGGAAGCTGGAAAGAGGACCGGAAGAGGTTGTACCGCAAGAAGTAGTGCAATTCCGCTCCGCCCTCGAAATCGTTTTTATGAAAAATAAAATAATCTCGATCTTATATTTTGCTATTAAAGCATTATTTATTATTGATAGATATTGTGTTAACAAAATTAACAAAAATGCACAAAAGTTGCTCCAAAATTTTTTATTAAACGTTTTTATGGCGGAAGGATATTAGTACACTCGATTTGTATCACAGTGTTGCCCGAGTGTGCGGAGATTCATTTGCATTAATTGTTTGAAAGGAAAATGGACTTCGTCGGAAAAAGTTTTGTATGAAACAAGCGCACCTTTGCTCATCAACAAATTGGGTAGGTGGAGTGTACAGTTTATTATTCAATAAGCACTGCAGTAAACGAACCCTTCCAAGCTGATTCCCTGAAAGCGAGAAAATGGGAAAGAGTAAGGATCTGAGCGACACTGTCAAGGGTCAGATTGTGATGTTTCGACTGCTGGGTCACAGCATCTCCAAAACTGCAAGTCTTGTTGGGTGTTCCCGTTCTTCAGTGGTTGGTACCTTTCAAAGGTGGTCTAATGGACAGGCGGTGAGCCGGAGACAGGGTCACGGGCGCCCACGGCTCATTGATGTGCGTGGGGAGCTAAGGATAGCCCGCGTTGTCCAATCCCACAGAGGAGCTACTGTAGCACAAATCACTGAAAAACTTAATGCTGGTTCTGATAGGAAGGTGTCAGAACACACAGTGCACCGTGTGTTGCTGCGTATGGGTCTGCGCAGGCGCAGATTAGTCAAAGTACCCATCCTGACTCCTGTACACCGCCAGAAACGCCTACAATGGGCAGAAGAGCATCAGAGCTGGACCACGGACCAATGGAAGAAGGTAGCCTGGTCTGAAGGGTCATGTTTTGTTTTACATCATGTGGATGGCCAGGTGCATGTGCGACGTTCACCTGGAAAAGAGTCTACAGGTGAAGGTAGTGTGATGCTCTGGGCAATGTTCTGCTGGGAAACCTTAGGTCCTGCCATACATGTGGATGACAATTTAACACCTACCACTTACTTAAATATTGTTGCTGATCAAGTGCATCCTTTCATGGAGACGGTTTTTCCTCATGGTTGTGGTCTCCTTCAGCAGGATAATGCCCCATGTGTAAAAAAAGTGGTTCAGGATTGGTTTGAGGAACACAGCAATGAGTTCAATCTTTTGACTTGGCCTCCAAGTTCCACAGATATCAGTCCAATGGAGCGACTGTGGGATGTACTAGAAAAACAAGTGCAATCCATGGAAGTCCCACCTGAGAACTTGGAGGATTTAAAGGATCTGCTGCTAACATCATGGTGCCAAATACCACAGAACACCTTCAGAGGCCTTGTGGAGAACATGCCTCAATGGGTCACAGCTGTTCTAGAGGCAAAAGGGAGATCTATTTCATATTAGACTGCTCATCATAATGTTAGGGCTGATCGATGTATCAATAATACCCATCTCTGTGTGTCTATTTTTCATTAAATATAATCTCCAATTTAAAGATAACATTTCAACATCATGTATGTATGTTTGTTGTAATGTTTTGTTTAAATGATTAGTATTTGCAGTACACTGATTATTTCCAATGAATGTATGTACTTTATTCATTTCAATAATTTTCAACATGAAATTCAATTTGCAAGATTTAAACTAAAGGATATGGCCAAACACATGATAAAAATGCAAAGATGCCTGCATTAAATAGATGTCAAATCAGTATAGATTAAAAATTTAAATGTTGATTTTGTCCAAGTGAAATCCAAAGAAATCAAATTTATTGGTTATTGGTGGTTTAAAAATATGCGTAAAATGCAGAAATCTGTAGGACATTCAAAAACTACTACAACAAAATATTTTTTAAATGTATAAAATGCTAAAATTTAAAAAAAGAGGTTAGATTTTATTTTTGTGATGTAAAATATAAGTAAACAAATTAGACATTTAAAATCACCAGTAAGAACCTTAAGCAACTTAATTTAAGTTGCCTCTCCCTTATTTATCTTTTCAGGAGGCAGTGAAACCAGTATGAGGTCACAAGTTCAAGTCGTACAGGTGCTTGTGTGTGTTGTTTTTCATTTGAATATGGTCATCTGTCCTAATCCTCATCCTTTGAGATATTTGGTGGCTCAACATCGACGAGATAAAAGTCATCTTGGTAGAAAAATACAAAACAGTTCATTTGAAACAGCAGAATTCATTAGTGTATGAATGTAATGAGGCTTTTAGGAATGTAGAAATACGGGCTTCCCAGAGAATGTTCAGATCTTAATGGACATGTTTTCCTTATACATCCCTCTCATTTGTGGGGGGCTTGTGCCCAGTGGATTCAGTGAGAAAATAAGCTCAAATTTGTCATCAGACTGCACACACGTGAAAATATTCAACAGGTGCAAATCTTTGTAAATATAAATATCAGTGAATGTGGAACAAAACGTGTCTGTCACAGAGAGAAATACATCCAAAAATGATTTTTATACATAACTGTGTCTCTTAAAATGTCTCTCTTTTGTAGCTCTGTGTTTTTATGGTCATAATGGCAATAGAGGATACTATTAAAACACTTAAATACAAAAGAACCAAAGAAAATTACCCAGAAAATGAATGAGTTACTGTGTGCAGACAGTGAAGCATTGTGTATGATGTGCCAAGATTAGATTGTCCTTACACTTCAGTGTGATGTTCTGGAGCTATTTAAGAGAACTCTTTGTCTCTTAGCTTCTGCTTTCTCAGTTAAATAGAACAATGATGTCTTGTCATAACAATGTAATGTGTTGTTGAGAAATTGTGCTTTAATGGCTAAACACTCATGTTGAAAACACTTGATGCACACAGAGACAAAATACATTTAAAAGTTTATTTAAATAGTTTTGAGTGTTGTGTTTATTTCTTCTTGCTCTTCTTGTCCTTTGCCTTCTTTTTGCTTGGCTTCTGGATACTGGCCTTATTGTAAAGGTAGAGTCCCACCAGACCGAGTAGAGTGGGCACCAGAGCCAAACACACCAGAGGGAAAACATCGTTAACCATTTTCTGCCAAGGCGTCTGTTGTGTCAGAGAAATCACCTCCACCTCGAACTCAAGAGCAGCATCACCTACAACAAATGAGATGTGTTAAGGCCCGGTCCATAGTCACCTCTTACCCCTAGCCCTCCGTTTTGCACATTCACATGAAGAGGTAGCATTATCCCAATTATTGATGAGTCAGAGGGTAAGGGGGGGGCTGTTTGGCCCTCGAAATGGAGATATTTCAGGACCACACTACAAACGGAGGGGTATGAGAAATCTCCCATAATTCTGTTTGAATCACTGGCAAGATGGAGCACAAAACATACAGCACAAAAGTGCAGCAGTGTAATGAAAGAAACACAAATGTATGGACTTTCTTTGGAAACAACTTATTGTAATCATTGGTTGAATGTTTAATGCTGTTTCTCTGTTAGAGATCACATTTCTGTGGTTTGTGGTTGATAGTTGCAAAAAGATGACCAAAGCCCATGCAACAGAGACAAAAGTTGTTGGATCTGGTTATAGTGGCATCAATGACTGCTGATGACATAACAGATCTCAAGGGGAATGTTTCAACCCCTACCCCCTGCAACTCTGTTTCAAGGGGTAGTGCCAAGTGCAAGGGGCAGGGGTAAGGGGGAGGGCCACGGGGTGAATTGGGATTGGGCCTATTTACAAATGCATATAAAATATCTGTACAGGTAATGTATACATGTAAATGGAAACAACTAATTAAAGAAAAAACTGAGCATTAAGGAAAATTTTGATCTACCAAGAGCAACAGATTTAGCTGTGATTACTTC
>JAPTGZ010000022.1:21818469-21830109 GCA_029814645.1 Fowleria isostigma | reverse complement strand
CTATCTATCTATCTATCTATCTATCTATCTATCTATCTATCTATCTATCTATCTATCTCTTTTTTGTTTTAATCTTTTATTCAGTGGTGGAGGAAGTACTTGTGTCTTTTTCTATACAAAAGGATGCAATACAATGTTGTAAAAACATTATGTTAGAAGTTAAAAAAAGTGTTCAGGAAAAAGTTAAATATCAATATCAATATATGTGTAAGGTACCAAAACTTAAAAGTGTAAAATGGCCTTGTTCGGAATAATCTCAAATGCTGTTACTGATTCAGGAATGTGATCATGTTCCACTCCACATGTCCTTGAGTCCAATATGAATTCAGAATAGTGGAATGTACTTCTATTTATGTTTACCTATAGGCATCATTTAACCTACTGACTCAACTCTCTCCATTCTCCCCTAAAAGCAATTCAGTCTCTTTTAATTTTATTGAGAATCCCATCATTTTTTACACACATAACACATGAAAAGATGGAGTAATTTTTCTGCACATTTTTTTTTTTTTTTACTAAACAACCAATACAAGAAGAAAATCTCACTATAAAATCTAGTTTATTCTCTGTATTAAACAAAAAAATGTACACAATCTTTACAGATTTCTTCTTTCTAAACTCGGAGCTGTTCTATAAAACAGCCAATGATGGCATAGTTTTCCTCACCTATGACTCACCCTTATCACACATTTTGTTTTACAGAGACACAAGCCCTCAGTAGGATGTAACAAGGTCACAAAATGCCAACAACCCTGATAGCTGTCATCACAAAAACAAAAAATAAACCTTCATTAGCACAAAGGATATTCCACAATTTTGCATATTCTGCCAGCAAGTATAAATAAATCTCCAGGAACCTGCCAGGTGTCTATAGGCCTCCCCCACTGAATGAATCAATACAGTTTTAACATTAATTTCTTCCACAAATTACAACCAACTGTTTTAAAAGCCACCAGGATATCATGGGAGAAACACCAGCACAGATGGCAATATTTGGGTCACATGCTCATACATTAGATAATAAAGGACAGTATTTCATGCACATAATATGGTAATAAAGTAATTTATATGACACCAATTAAAAATAAAGATGGGTCAGATAACTTGAGTACTGACTTACAGGCCCTGTGGCTTCTATTGTATTACAAATGCAACTAACTACCTCACTACCTCAAAGTGACTACGAATTCTTTGTATGAAATGGTTGAAAGATCTGAAATTGACGCAAAAATAACATTGTGCTGTCACTGTGCAATGACTCATATTTGCTTGTAAAATATATAGAAAAACTCATTTCCTCCTTGAGACCATCACACTGTGTATGCTGGTAAAACACTATTATACTATATAACAGTACTCAGGCTTTTTTTTTTAATCTATGAATGTGAGAACAATGTATTTAGATGTGAATTTTTAAGAACGATGACCAATAACTACTGGTTTTGTTTGGGGATTACTAGCTGGCAATTATGGTCATTGTGAGTTCATCTGTAATTCTAATATAAAGCCTTCATCATGGTAAATGGTTGGTGCTTATATAGTGCTTTTCCACACTTTCATGGTGCCCAAAGTGCTTTACAACCTAATATTCATGCACACACTCATACACCAATGGATGGCTGCCTCCATGCAAGGTGCTGCCAGGAGTGGGGAACAATTTAGGGTTTTAGTGTCTTGCCCAAGGACACTTTGGCATGTGGACAGGCTGTACCAACTGAGCCACAGTCACATCCAACATATTTGCACTGAAATGCTATCTTCAGTTGATACACTTTTTAAAGCACTATTCCATACAAATTTATCTGATAAAAATCTCAATATTGAAACTCTTTGTTCCACTTGCAAATAAAAATATTGGACCAAGGATCAATTATCATGCAAGAGTCATTTAGTTTTCCTGAAATTTTTTTTTTTTTTTTAGTAAAATTGACAAATGTAACTAGTGGCAGATTTGTTGCTTTTCAAATCTACAATTTAATTTCAAGTTAGTTTCATCTTATTTCTTTGTATAACATCAATACTAAATATGTTTATCTGAATATGAATTCAAATAAACTTAAATGAATTCAGTAATTGCTCTCATGATAAACTTGGTGAACTTATTTGCAAGGGGAATGTGTCCTTTCTGGCATTCATTCTTGTGCATACTGTTTGACAGTCTGATATATTTACTATTTTTTTTTTTTTTTTTTTTTTTACGCCATAACATTAGGTCACATCCTTTTTGGTAAGAAATTCATTTTGATTATTTAGACTAGTCTACTTGAACTGATCCTTGGTGGTAACTAAGATAATTTTAAAATTAAATGTAAAATTTACATTATAATTATCCAATATGCTGCCTAGTCGATAGCATTTCGTTCACGTACTGATGTTTATGTGCTAAAAATGACTGTAATCTACATTTGACAAAAATAATAGTTAGGAGAATATAAATGAGGGAAGATTTGACTCACTTCTCTGATCAAAGCTCTCTGCACCCGGTCCAAATAGGTTAGTTCTTCTTGTTTAAAAAAAATACACAAAAAGTTATTACGCAAGGTAAAACCAACAAAGCCTTCTATTTATCTTCAGAAACAACCCAAAATGTGCTAAGGGTTTTAAATATGATCTCGCGAGATTTCACCTCCGTTACTGCTGAGTTGTCCCCGTGAAAAATATCGTGAGACGTTTAGTGGGGGACTAGTCGGCTAAGGTAAGAAATTGACACCACCTTCAACCTGATAATACACACATAGGTCTAGAATATCCAGATGTTTGTAATGTGTGTCGTGTGTGGGTTGTGTATCCTGGTTGTTGTCCGGGCTGTGTCCGTGGTAGGATGCCCGCTGCAGGGATGAGAGTGGCTGGATGGATGAATGGGGTGGAACAGGACGGAGATACTCGCTAGCTACGTTATGCCCCCACCGATTCAAAGCACCAAAGCGAAACCACACTGACTAACTGGTTTCTGGCAGGATAAAAACATTCGAGATAGTTGTAGACAACATTTAGGTCGTTGGCTGAGGCGAAAAAATGTGTCGGACCGTTGCACACAGCTTGTAGCGGCCGGGGAACTGTAACCTTACCTCCCGTAGCATCCTTGGCTAACGTCACCTGAGTCACCCGGAGCTGAAATAACATGATCAGACCGGCACATCGCGGCCCTGCTGCCTGCCGGGTCTCCATCTTAAACAATCATAGTTCACCAAGAACCGTTAAAAACCTGCATATGAGAAGAAACGCTTGTGTTGATGCTGTGGTTCAGTTGTATCATCCGGGGATGCTCTTCAGCACCATGGACAGAGAATCTACTCATGTCTTTATTGTCAGTGTCACTTTTTTCAAGCCTGTCTGTTACTGTTTGCCTTCACCGTTGTCATATTTTAATGTAATATGATTAAATCAGTATCTTCCATATAAGAGAGTTTTGAGAAACGCAGATAATGTAAATACAACCACTAAGCTAACGTTTTTGAAAACCTATTGGTGGATAACCAGTCTAAATGTAAAAAAAGTAAAATAAAGCTTGTACATAAAGTTCGAATATTTTTTTTTTTATTTTTTTTTTACCTCTTATTAAATAATTGGGACATATATTTTTATTCTATTTAATTTATGTATTGTTCTTGAAAAATAGTAGAAGTGTAACTGGGAATTTACGGATATATTGCACCTGGTCAAAGGTGATCAATCATTTGTATAAATATGAATAAAAAGAGGAATGTGTCTGAAAACATATTCAGTTTTATGGGTGACATTGTATTTTGGACTCTAAAATACACGTGCATGCTTTGCTACAGTGTAATATGTAAATGTTGTCATCATAAACTTGAGCAACTGCAGATCCTATCTGAGTAGCTTTGATGTTTTAATCATTTACTGTAAAGGGAAACAGTAAATATAAAAAAGCCCAGTATATTCTCCTGTAGTTCAAATGCTGAGAGATTTTTTTTTCAGCAACTAAAAGCCCAAAACCTAAATATACTTTACAGACTCTTGTGTAACCCAAAAAAAGAAGAAGGCTCACACCATTATTATTCATTCTTTAAAAATCACAAACAATCTTAGAATTATTTATTTATTTAATTTTTTTTTTTTTGCAAGCAGCTAATCAATTGCAAGCTTGTGGTTGAGTTTTGTTGAATGGTGAAAATCACATGGGCTTGGTAATGTAGGACATTTTTCATGTGCTCTGAGGGCTTGGCATTGTTGCAGACTAACACTTGAAGGAGGAAAAAACAATGAGAAGGGCCTGAACAGATTGTGCTCCAGCCTGGAGTCATGGCAATGAGATATATCTCCTTCATCCTCTCTTTGATGAAGGCTCAGGGTGATTAGTAACTCTTATACCTTTTGGGAGGGTGCACATGTAGAAGTGAGATGTTCTGGTTTGGTGCAATGTTTATTTTTGAGTTAGGTGAGGGAAAGTGGACGTGAGCATCCCTTTACTGTACTTCAGCATTTACTGTACCTGACAACATGACCATAACATTTATAATAACACTCCAGTGGATAATCAATCACTTACCTTGTATTCCATTTGTTGTTTATGAGATTTGTGGTTTGCCTGGCAGTAAACTATAGATATATAATTTGTTATTTAGAATGGCCACAGCTTAATATTCTGTTTTAAAAATGCATTGTGTATTGCAATTCTTTTTTTTAATAAAAAAAACTTTGTCCACATGTTTAAACTGTAAAAAACCAAACTGTACAACAATTTAGCCTTAAGTCAGACTCTAAACAGGCTAAATACAAGTTGATTATATTGTAATAAGTATGTGTGTCACTGCTGCTGTCAAAGGCAGTAGTTTCAACTATAGGTGAAAACCTATTGTGTTTTTTTTTTTACATTCAACATTGCTGGAAATGTACTATATTTACAATTTATTTTGTATCAGGAACTGCATAAGAATTGAACCAATTATGTCAGACTAATAAATCCATATTGATTAAATTAATCTATCAATCAATTAAATCTGAAACTTGATATAAAATAAATGTCAAATATCCATGCCATTCTAGGTATGATTTTGTTATTTGTTTTTTTTTTGTTTTTTTGGCAGGTCTGAATTTTGAACCAAAAGCAGCAATTCCACTTGGCAACACTGATGTTAGCCACATCTGTGTCAAATTCTATTGCACCTGACATTAAATTAGCCAAGTTATAAACTATATACATAAGATTTGTTTTTTGAAGTTTTGCTGTAATTTCAAAATCAAAATTATGTTTATATTAACAATACATTTTCCAGTAGTATTAGTAAAGTATTTTGATTTTATGAGTATTTGTATTTTGTAACAAGGCACCTTTTGATATAGTAGTATTAAATTGTTTTGTTTTCTTTTCTTTCAGGCTTTATTATTCATCTCTGCTTGACAACTGAGACATCAAGCATCAGGATTGTAGTCGCACACAGTGAATCTTAAGAACCTCATTTGAATCATGGGGAACATTTTTGGAAATTTGCTGAAGAGTCTTATAGGGAAGAAGGAGATGAGGATCTTGATGGTGGGGCTTGACGCTGCAGGGAAAACAACAATCCTCTACAAGCTTAAACTGGGCGAAATTGTCACTACAATCCCAACCATTGGTACGTGCAGTTAGATGCTGCTCAGTGTGAAGAGCTGCTGAAGACAAGCAGTATTTGATTCACAGCTTGTGTAACATAACTGTTCTTTCCAGGGTTCAACGTAGAGACGGTGGAGTACAAGAACATCAGCTTCACTGTGTGGGATGTGGGTGGGCAGGACAAGATCCGCCCCCTCTGGAGACACTACTTTCAAAACACACAGGGTGAGCTAAGTTAATCAAAGAGTAACACTGAGCTAAAACAGAACATTTACCTCTATTTTACCTCTGACAGGGTCTTTTGTAAAAATGTAATTATTTTCTTACTCTGTATCTCTTTAGGTCTAATTTTTGTGGTGGATAGTAATGACAGAGAGCGTGTGAATGAGGCACGAGAGGAGCTGATGAGGATGCTGGCTGAAGATGAACTCAGAGATGCTGTTCTTCTTGTGTTTGCCAATAAACAGGCAAGTAGCCATTACCTACATACAGCTCAGATATTTAGAATGACATGGAAAAGTTTCACATTATGCAGAGTAAAATACTGTAGTCCTTTGTTTGTATAAATTTTGATGACTATGGCTTACAAAATTCAAAAATTCAGTATCTCAAAATATTACAACATTTCATGAATCGATCTGGAAAAGGATGACATGTTGAACTTATGGTATAAAAATTCTATTCATGTATCCACTGAGTCACTCGGTTGTGACTCCTTTTGGACAAATTACTGCTTTAGTGTGTCATGGAGGTGATCAGTCACAGCACAGATGTGATGGAAGCCCCAGCTGCATTGGTGGAGGTCTTCAGATTATCTGTGTTGTTGGATGTCATGTCTCTCATCTTCCTCTTGACAATATCAAATAGATTCTTTGTGGGGCTCAGGTCAGGTGCGGTGCCAGGCCATTTAAGTTTATGATGGTCAGCAAAGCATTTCTGTGTAGTTTTAACCTTAATCTTGTGTCAGTTTTCTGTTACCATCTCTTATGTTAACAGGTTGGTTTTACCCATGTCTTAAATCAGCTGTAAAATACATTTAAAATAATATCTATCATCCAATTTGTTTCTTATCTCTTGGTTACCTTATTATTATTTCTTAACCATGAAAATATTGGTTTTAAAATTTTTGGTGTAGGCCTCCGGGCCTTTTTTTTTTGTCAGTATACCCCTCGATGTGCACTCTGACAGTCACCAACTCTAAATTGAACTGATCTCATATGTTTGGACATGCCCGTCTTTGCTTGTTTTGTTTTTGTGCAGGTATACTGGATAACAAGGATAAATGAGAATCCCCTAAAGCTCACATGATTATTAGAGGAGCTGGTGTCAGTGTGTTTGGCTGACAGTGCACTTATGATTTTAATTTTGGCTTTAATTATTGCTTCATAATCTTGTTTTTATAACTGGGTCTAAACCAACCTTAACAACACAAAGGTCACTATTTCAACCAGAGCATTTTATAAGTTTGTGATTTTTTTGTATTTATATTCTTTATTGAAATAGAGGTTTCTGACAAAGTCAAGAAACCTTGATGCCTTGATGCCATAAACAAATTTTATGTGTTTCTTTTACACATTCATCCATTCATAACCTAAAATGGGTCACTGCTGACCTTAACACAAGAGGAAGGTTAACATCGGGCACGTGCTAAGTCCACCTGGAAAAGGAAATCAAAATCTTCATAAACCTTTTCAGCAGAAATTGAAATTCTTTAAATTCTCCTGTAGAGAGCTGCATTGACTGCCGCAGTAGCTAAGATTCTGTTTGCGGGGTCCCCCTAAAGTCACTTAATGGTATTGTCTGTACAACTATCGTAAAAAATACTTGTGCACTTGATGCCAGTAAACGTCCCGTCCTGATGCAAGACAGGAGACATAGTGATATAAATGTACTAGGGTCTTCATCAGTGAGACATCATTATAATCACCCAACATGAAGTTTGTATCCTCTGCTGAGATACTCTGTGTTCTATACAGTGGTGATTGGTGTCTCCTTTAGAAAGTGAAAGTAAAAATGCATTACTAATTTCTCCAAGTCTGCTGTTGTTGTGAAACTCATTTACCTTTTCTATACCTCTGTGATAATAACAGCTACAGTATCATTCAGTTATTCATATACTGTACACACAGACCCCATCCTCCCTGTGTTTTTACCTCGTACTTCAGTATCAGTTCCGTCGGACTGGGGTTCCAGTGAGTTCGGAGATGTGGTTCTGTTGGGTGAGCCATGTGTCGGTGAAAACTATGATACAAGAGTCCTTAAAATCCTTTTGGAAGTAAACACACACCACCGGAGTTCGTCTCTTATTCCATAACAGCCAGTATGACTCCATCTGTGGGGCATCCATTTTCTGCTTTCAGCTCACGTCCAAGCTCTTATTTGATCACTGCAACACTTTGTTTTCTTTGACTCTTCAGATAACTCCCTTACCCTCTTTTCTATCTGTTTTTCTTGCTGCTTCAGCCATGACTGTTAGCCTACTTGTAGCTTTCCCTCCAACTGTTTACCTGCTGCATCTTCTCAAGGCAAACGTGGGGTGTGACGTATGCTGTAAAGCTGTATATTGCAATTTTTTTTTTGGGACACGGGTAGGTACCCTAAACTTATGCAGCGCCAGTGAAAGGCGTAGAGGGATGAGGGATGAGTGAGTAGAGTGATGACCTAAGTGTAATTGAACCTACCGTGAGTTGTTGTACCACCAAAATGACCTGAAAAATATAGTTTGAAAGTAGAAATTAATCTAGAGTGGCTTTAAGATTTGATAAAACACCTTGGACAAACACCAGAAAATGATATCGCACCCCAAGTCATCACTCACTAAAAAGGAACAGAAATCAATGATTTTTGTCTTTTACCTTCTGTATTATTATTCTTGTCTCTCTGACAGGATTTACCAAACGCCATGAACGCTGCTGAGATCACAGATAAGTTGGGCTTACACTCCCTGCGTCACCGCAACTGGTACATCCAGGCCACCTGCGCCACCAGTGGGGACGGCCTCTATGAGGGCCTTGATTGGCTGGCCAATCAGCTCAAGAACAAGAAATAAGAAGAGGAAAACCAGCAGCCACAACACCCACCTTTAGCTTTCTTTAGGGAATGGGGATGCAGGTTAGGAACAGGGCTTTTGCTTGATAAGTACAAAGTAAGATTTGATCTTTTGGGGACATTTAGGGCTTTCATTTCCAGTCTGTTGAGATTCCTAGTAGTTTTGAGTGCAAGGTGAAAACAAATTCTCATGTACACCATATTTAACCACCCTCACAGACAAACAAACAATGCACACAAACCACAAGCACTCACAGCAGACACTTGCTTTTTCATGTTTCCACATCTTGTCCGTAGGTGCAATGTATTGTATGTTAGTCTCTAGATGCTGTACTGAGTCATGTGTGACTCCACTGGGTCAACATTGAGTCAGATATGACTTTTGTTGATGTATGTTTTTAAACTGTCAGTCGTCCATGCAAAAAAATCTGTAAACTTTTCTTTCTTTGTCTTTCCTGTGGGGTAACCGAGCCATTTTTGAGAACAATCACAGTTGGCACATTCATGCCACCATAAACCTTATTTGGTTTAATGGTTAGTGCTCTTGTTTCAATTTGTGGGCAATACTGAGGCAATTTGACACTCAGACAAAGTGTGTACATGTGTGCGAACCGGTCGTCAGTGTTAATCATAAACAACTCTCTGATCTGGGAAACGATAACAAGACGAACATCCCCTGCCACACGTCCTCTTACTGCCTCAGTCTTTTGATATCCACGACGGGTTTCTACTCCCCGAGTACAACCAGACATGCTGAAGCCATCCTTTTTAAATGTTTTAAAATGCACAACAGATTCTTGACTGCCTGAACTGAATGCATCCTGGTAGCACTTATTGACCTGGTTGCATGTTTTTCCATCCTCTGACCTGCATGGATGCTGACACCATTTGTAAATGCTCTCTAACTGCCCGACTACAGAAACTAACAGTAAGAACTTGCATTTTTCTAACATTAACTAACATTTTTCTGCAAAGCTGTCAACATATATACATAATAGTACAAATTTAATGGATAAACTGTAGTAACAAAGTATAGTTTAACATCTACAATGCACAGCTTGCCTGTGTTTTTGTCAATATGAGTGATCAAAGTGCATCAGATTGCTCTTGCTAATGTGTGTTTTTGTCTCAGATTTGCATATTGGGGGATTGATTACGTTGCTGTAACCCAATAAGTCTGTGTTACTGAATGTGAATATTGTTGATGAATCTTAATGGCTATAATGATATTTATTTGACATGCATATTTCTTTATTTATGTGTTTTTTTCAGGGTAATTGAAAGAAAGCAGGGTAGAAAGGATCAGTACGTCGGTGTTTTAGTTTGCAAAGATTCATCAGCACATCCACGACAGACGAGTCACCGCGTCACCACTGATACCAGCACAATCTGTCGAAGAAGTAATTTTTTGGTGCCATACATGGGTACTATCAGTCATATAGTACACTGCAAGTAACAATACAACATAATGTACAGTATATTCACTCCAACAACTTACCAGTGCATTCATATTCTTGTTTGTTAAGTCATGAGTTTGATCATTTGGGTTTTGTGGCCTTATATTTAGTGTTGTAAAAACTGACTTTAAATTGGTTTAAGCTGGTATGGTTCTAATTTTGAGTTGCATATATTTATCTATAAAGAAATAATTTACAGATTTATTTCTCTATGCCCTGATAAGGCAGGCCTTGCACCACAGTTCAGGATAAGACAATAGTTTCATCCAACAGTATCTTCTGTTTTGCCAGTACACTTGATTCATATTTGGTGGTCAATTTCTTTTTCTTGGGGTGTAAAGAAATTTTGATGTAGACTGTGTCTGTGAAACAATGATAATCAGTGCAAAAAAATACATAAAATAAAAAATTCTGATTCATTCTGTACCGTTATAGTTACACAAGTAGATTTAAACTGAACAGTGAAGAACATGTTTCAATGCTGAATGCATGGAGACATCTGTATGTGATGTAAGATGACAAAATCCTGCTGTATTACAAATAAACCCATTTTCTGTATGACCTGTCTCATCAAACTGAAGTGTGTTTGTGGTGCACTTTATGTTTTCATTTTTACACAGAACTTTTTATATTCACATACAGTGCTCAGCATAAACAAGTGCACCCCTACAGATTTTTCACAAAACCTTTAATTTTCTTTGAGAATCAACATTTTCTATGGGACACTATACAACATATCATGTTCTCAGTTAAGGAAATGTTATATAGAACTCGGTTTTGTCCAGTTTTTTGGAAAACTGTGCTTATGTTTATTGAGATATTGATTGAAATCTTACTTTTCAAAGAGGGTGTACTCATTTATGCTGAGCACTGGATATAAATGACGGATAACAGGAAAAAAATCACACAGTTATCCTGGTTTAATGAGCTTTCACCAGCAGGGGGCAGTGTTTAACAGCAAAATCCATTGCCAACATTGACCTTCAAAAAAAGAATCTTGTTTATTTTGACAGATTTATTTTTTTTTTAATTTGTACTACTTTTACCGGGGTCATTTGTTTGGACTTTAGACTATCATGTTTACTCATTTCACCATGCACATTTTACCAACCAGCAGCTTCAGTTAGGCTTTATAATTTCATTCGATAACATTTTAATTTAGTAGAGACACAAAACACAAAATGTAACACTTTTACTGGCCTGTCACATTAACACGTTGCAGATGAGGTGCTAATTTATGAGATTTTAATTAGAAACATATTTTGTTATGCATGCTTTCCAAAAATGTATCTGTGTGTCCAGTTCACATTGGAGTTTCTCTAAAGTTCATCTGCTACACAGGTGTCCACAGCAGCTGCACATGTTATACTCCCTTTACCCTTAAACTTCTTCTGTTCTGTGGCAGACTGTAGGGATAACAGGAAATAAAAACTTCTAGATATGTTTACATATGCACATAATTTCTGAGAGCAGTGGTAGAAGAGTATTCAGATATATAACTCACAGCATAAACACTATTATAAGCCAAAGTTGATTAAATTAAGTACATTATGTAGTAGTTTTTGGCAAACTGCACTTAAA
>JAPTGZ010000022.1:21768841-21793127 GCA_029814645.1 Fowleria isostigma | reverse complement strand
CTCATGACCATTAGTGAGGGTTGGAATGTAGATC
Organism: Fowleria isostigma; assembly: GCA_029814645.1. NCBI lineage: Eukaryota > Metazoa > Chordata > Actinopteri > Kurtiformes > Apogonidae > Fowleria > Fowleria isostigma. The sequence goes on along the minus strand of JAPTGZ010000022.1, from coordinate 21,793,093 downwards.
GACTGGTAAATCGAGAGCTTCGCCTTACGGCTTAGCTCCTTCTTCACCACAACGGACCGGTTTAGCGTCCGCATCACTGCAGACGCTGCCCCGATCCGCCTGTCGATCTCCCGGTCCATTCTACCCTCACTTGTGTACAAGGTCCCGAGGTACTTGAACTCCTCCACTTGACGTAGGACCTCCTCCCCGACCCAGAGTGGGCATTCTACCCTTTTCCGGCTGAGAACCATGGCCTCAAATTTGGAGGTGATCTTCATCTCAGACATTCATACATTTTGCATGAATGATATAGTTTTATATATTGTAAGACACTTTATATTTACTGATTTTTGAGAACTTATGTAATGTCATGCAGTTTTTTTTATCATCTAACTACTTCTCTTATGACAGTGTCTCTCACATCTAGTCCTTGTGCCCGGTGTCCTACATGGTTTAGATATTTCTTCTTCCAGCACATGCACCAGCTTCAATTAATGATCAGCTCGTCACCAAGCTCTGCAGAAGCCTGATAATGATGTAATGACTTCCAGGAGTGGTGGAAGAAGAAAGTGTCTAAAACATGCAGGACACCAGCCCTTGGGGACCAGATGTGAGGAACACTGCCTTATGATAATGGACAACTAAATATAAATTAAACCAAAATTGGTCAAAATAGAATTAATATACAATCTGATGAAATCAAAATGAGACTAAAGTTAACCCATAAAGACCTATTGTTACTTTTCTTGCAGCTCCTTCATAATTTTTCTATTTATTTAACTTCTCCTAAGTAATGTAATCACTATTTACTGTAATGTTTTTCTCTGCATTTTGTTTTAGAGATCAGCAGATATTCATTTAATGACCATGTAGACCAGGGGTAGGCACCTCTGGTCCCTGAGGGTCGATATCCTGCATGTTGTAGATAGTTCCCTCTTCCACCACACCTGGAAGTCATTACATCATTATCAGGCCTCTGTAGAGCTTGGTGATGAGCTGATCATTAATTAAACCAGGTGTGCTGGAGGAGGGGAAATATCTAAAACATGCAGGATGCTGGCCCTCGAGGACTGGGGTTGCCTACCCGTGATGTAGACATTCATACCTGTGAAGGCCCAGAGTTAAATTGAGGATTACTGTCAGGTGGGTAATCCCAGCTCCATAGAGTAAAAGTCCTTCCATGTATTTTTATCAACCACTCACTGAACCAGCCCATAATGATGAGCAAAACTCCTCATTCAGGTAGATGGGATAATTAGTGGAACCACCTGTGTTAAGTGAACCGATAGAACCAACACATGGTAGGCTTTTTACTCTATGAAGCTGGAATTACCCACCTCTGGTTACTATAGCAAAACAGAAAACTGAAGAAAAAGTGACTTTTTTTCAGCAAATATTTTTATTATATATATATAATATATATATTATTATACTGAACATAAAAATATCCATCTATAACTTTTACAGTGTTCAAACTATATGGGTTTTCCTGGTGAATCAATATTGCAGAAGATAACAGTGTTTCCATGTTCACTACGGAACCACTGAATGTCTAAATGGGTTATGGTCTACTCTACACCAGGTTAATGTGCAGCCTGCTTACCCTCCCTCAGCTCACACCTACAGGTCATCAGCTGATGAGCATAGAAGCATCTCAGTTTCTCCAGTCTGTCAGATTGTTGCTTTCTTTCAGGGAAGACTTCTGTCATCCAAGCCTGAGCTCTAGATATGTTTTTTTTTTTGTGACAAAGTTTCTTGAGTTTTTCTGTGTTGTTAAAGACTGTCTAATAAAGATGATTAACATGTGACTCCTTACCCTTACCCCATTACACAATGAAAAGCTGAGAAACTGCATTTTGCTTGAATTATTTAATTGTAAATTTCAAAAAAAAAAAAGTTCAAAAGTTCAAAAGTTATTCAGTATTTTAGGTCAGTGGATGATTTTGGTTACCAGTGGCTATTTGGGTTTTGAGAGTTAAATTAAAAACCAAACTGAGGATAAAACTGTAATAAGTCTGATTCAAAATTTCAGAAATTGCATTTACATTTTCTTATTTTGTATGTTTTATATTTAGATGTTTTGGTCCAGGCATTGATGACTGTGTGGGGTCATCTCGGACCATACAGAGGTAACTTTCTCCTCTTTTAACATAAATGCATACAGGACTGTACCTACACAGTATAGCATCAGCTGCTCACAGTCTGTTCTTGTCATTTTTACCTCCATCACCAGCCAAACAACAACGGCCATCGTGCTGGGAGTCATTGCCCTTGTGTTTGTTGGGTTCTCCATCTTCGTGCTGACGGTGCTTTACCGCAGAGGTCTCGCCATCCGTCGCAAACGAGCTATGAGGAGATACATGGAGAACGGAGAGGTCAGTTCTCTTCTGGTTCGACTTCCATCAGGGTCATGTATTTCATTTTGCTTTGTGCTAATCTTCTGTTGTCTGTGCTTTCAGAGATTTGAGCCACTAGATCCTGGAGAGAAAGGGTCCAAAGTCTGTGCTCGTTTCTTGAAGCCCACAGAGCTGCGTAAGATCAAGCTGCTGGGAAATGGAGTGTTTGGAACGGTTCATAAGGTAATGATACCAGACATTAGAGACAGGTTAATTAACCATTTTGGGTGATTAATCAACAACAGTAGGAACCCAAAAAATAAAAATTGCACATATAATTCCATAGTTTTACTGTTCAGTCATTTTCATGTTTATTATTTTGACTAAGAGGTTCATTTTAATAGTTCTAATCAGTCAATAAAGTCATAGATTGTTCATTTCAGACCCAGTATTTTTTCCCAGACATTTAATCAACTTTTTCTTACCCCAAAGTATTGTTTTCCCTCAGCCTTTAAAATCCATGACTGATCAGCTCCTACTATATTTTATTTTAACCCCCCCTCTGTCTGGTTTTTTTTTTTTTTTTTTTTTTTTAATTTTACAGGGTATTTGGATTCCTGAGGGTGACACAGTGAAGCTTCCTGTGGCCATAAAAACAATTCATGATCGAACTGGACGACAGACCTTCTATGAAGAAACAGATGTAAGAAATAGAGAAATTTTACCAATGCATACATTGTTATACTCGAAATGTGGGTGTACAGAGATTTTTGAGAAATGTTTCAAACATTGAGTCAAAATTTTATTAAAATTAAGATTTACATGCAACAATAGCAAAGTGACAGGCCTTAAAGCTGCTATATATGGTCACATGACAAGAAGCTCATGCACACTGTCTTGCTTCTCAAAATGTATTATGTGACCAACACATATTATTCTCCCAAGTAATTCCAATATCAGATAACACAAGGCATGGTTGCAAACACCATTTGAATTTTTTTTTTTCTACAGTATCATACAACTGAAGGGCATGATAAGAAAAATAAAATTAAATAAATAATATGAAATATAATTTTAAAAAAGGGGAAAAAATTAAATAGAGGACAATTAATTAAATGTGAAAGTGGGTAAAAGAGGTATATTGTTTGGACTAGACAACAGATATCTAGTACAGAATGATAAGAATTAATCACTGCATATTTTTATCACAGAAAAACAAACAAATAAAAATCTAAACCTGTTGATTTTAGAACTGTGAAAGAATTTCAACATGAAATGAGGAAGCATAGGGAAACTTTTCCTCTTTTAAAACAAACAAACACACACACTTTGCCATGATTTCTCATCTTGGCAGTGGCATATTTCTCAGCAAATAAGGCTTATTGAGTTGTAAATCATGTTGCATGTGCTGTCTGTGAACAATGAAGCATTCATTTGAAATATAAATTGTCATATAACTCTAATTTAACTGTGGGGAAGCTAAATGAAGCCACTTTTCAAGCCCACGTGTATGTGAGTATGTGATACACAGCCAGACTGTTGAAATGTTATTAATATCAGCCTTTATTGATTCCTGCAGCATATGAGGGCGATGGGAAGCTTGGACCACATAAACGTAGTCCGGATCCTGGGTATCTGTACCGGGGCCAACCTGCAGCTCGTCACCCAGCTCAGTACTCAAGGTTCCCTGTTGGAACACGTCAGGAACCACAAGAACAAACTCAACCCTCAGAGGCTCCTCAACTGGTGTGTCCAAATAGCAAAGGTACTGAAACCCACACCCTGAAGTCACCTAAACTCATCTAAACATGTGTGTGCTGACAGACTTTTTCCTCTTTTTTGAGTATCCACATTATGACTTAAATCGCCACCTCCTGTTGTTTTAATCAGGGTATGTACTACCTGGAAGAGAACAGGATGGTCCACAGGAACCTGGCAGCCAGGAATGTACTGCTGAGGAACAATTATACAGCGCAGATATCAGACTACGGCATCGCAGACCTGCTGTACCCTGATGATAAGAAATATTTTTACAACGAAGTCAAGGTCCGTAGCAGAAGAGACACGTAGAGTCTCAGAAAACCGATCAAAGTTCATTAACAGCCTTCAGGTTGCAAACAGTTAGATACACAGCAACCTAACTAGTAATATTTATTGCAGTTAAGTACAGATTTGACCTCGTTGTTCTTCATTTGAATATTCTTATTTAATCCCACTTTATCTTAGAAGAAAATATGCTACAATTTACATTATGTTTGACAGTTACTGTTTCTGTCTAGTGAAAACTACATACATGTATCCTCAGATCCAGATGCTGAAGGATCATATGTATTATCTGATCTCTAAAGTAATTTTCTTAGATTATACATATTCATTGACACAAAGATGAAAACAAGCCTGTTTTTCTGAGTTCATGAAAAGTTGACTTTTTAAAGATCTCTCAAGATGTCAATGCACAAATGTATGATCTTTTAGAAAATGTTGCATTGGTGTAAATTAAACTACCAACAGTATATACAATAATTAAAATGAGCTCAACCACATATATTTACAGTAGTAAAATGCAACATACACGATAACGTAGCAGTAAAATTAATCTAAAAGCATATTTAGTGGTAAAACCATGAGAGGGACCACTTTACTGCACAGTAACACTTTTAGTTTTGATATTTTAAGTACATTTACCCCTATTGACTTTAGATACTTTTGTTTAAATAAGTTTTAAATGCACACATTTAAATATTTTCACTCTTATTAGTACCGTCACTTAAAGTAATACTCCTCCCACCACTCTATGTGAGACTTTTCTGTGTATATTGGAGAGATTTACGCATGTTTTTACTTCTTTAGACACCAATCAAATGGATGGCCTTAGAGAGCATCTTATTTCGTAGATACACACATCAAAGTGACGTCTGGAGTTATGGTGAGTTTCAAACCACCTGTTACATGGACACCGATATCACATAAATGAAAATGCAGCTAGAGTTGTTGATGTTTGAACATTATCTACGGTGTTTTTACACATTTTTTTAGGTGTGACGATATGGGAGATGATGTCATATGGGGCAGAGCCGTACGATAAAATGCGTCCACAGGATGTTCCTGATTTACTGGAAAAGGGTGAACGTCTGTCCCAACCTCAAATCTGCACCATTGACGTATATATGGTCATGGTTAAGTGTGAGTAGCATTTTATCTTTTCCAACACAGTATCTGTAATGAATTATTATCTATCATCAGTACATTAGCTTCAGTAATGTAACAGAAATAAATAATGACTTCTAATATTTATTTATTTATTTGTTTGTCTTTAACTATCTTTCAAATTGTAGGTTGGATGATTGATGAGAATATCCGTCCAGCATTTAAGGAACTGGCCAATGAATTCACCAGAATGGCCAGAGACCCACCTCGCTACCTGGTTATCAAAGTAAGACACTGCTGGTTGATATAGACTAAAAATCATCTCAGTATATTGTAAGTTTAAATGGAGATACATGACATATGAGATGTTTCCCCCTTCCCCATGTAATTTCCGACTCCTTTCTATATAGGCTATATCAGCCACTTACTACATTTTTTTTTTATCAGCTGTTTGCTTTCTTTTACTTTGCATTTACTGATTCCTCTTTGTAAAACAGTGTCTTATATCAGGTTCTTGCATTGTTGTCTTTTTAAAAGAATTGTCGGTATTATTCTGTTTTTGTTTTACTTTGCGTGCTGCCTGTGTCAACCCACTAGGTTGTTAATCTGTTCTGTTGACCTTTGTTTATTCCTTAATTTAACATCTGGCTGAGTGACAACAATGGAAAATTAAGAATTTGGCCAACACTGGCACATCTACTTTTTTGTTGATCAATGTGCACTGTCCCTGAATGAGTAAATAATCAATAACATATATAATATAGGTCTTTGTATATTTCACAAAGTCAGCACAATGTTCAGTCGCAAGCAAAAGTGTACCTGACCTGTGATAACCACTTTTATTAAAACAAACTCAGACATATACAACTGTAAAATGTATAAATCCAAAATTATAGACAAAATAACTTTCCAAGAGGATGCTGCCTGGATTGTTTTCAACGACAACACCACAAAACTAAATAAGCATAAAAATAACTGGAGCAACATCAAATTGTACCAATAAAAACAGTAATATCTCATTTAAAATCGATATCCTGCTCAGCCCACTTTGTACAGTGAGCTTAGAATACACATTTACATGTAATATGATTTTCACTGCTGCTCTTTCAGTAAAGTGTGAGTTCCACTGATAATAATACATCTTATTTTTTCCTGTGTCCACCTGGAGGACTGTAGCCAACAAGACGGAGCACCAGATGAAGTGACCCAGCGCAGTGCGGACCTGGATGACCTGGATGATGTAGACTTTCCCTTAGATGACCCAGATGAAGAAGTGTTGACCGACAGCTTATCTCTCTCAGTCCCCAACTACCTGTCTCAGTCCAGGAGCCTTAGTCGCCACTCGAGGCTGGACACCAACAGAGTAAAGAACAACTCCAGCTTAGAATTTCATACACAGTTTAATATCTCTAACCTCGAGCATCTAATTCTCACTCCTGCTGTTTTTGTAAAGGTGCATTTGACTCCACCAAATGAGGCTGGATACCTGCCCATGACCCCTGGTGTCGATAATCTGGGACAGGTACAACCCTAAAGACTTCTTTTTGTTCATGTACTGCTTTATTTGGCACTTTTAAGTCAATACAAAATAACTGTAAATGAGCAGAAGGTTTTGGTTTTTTTTTTAATCTGTTATATGTGGGCTAATTTTAAAAAGGCTCAATCAATAAGAAACAGAGAAAAAATATAATGTATCATCATTAAAATACAGTTTAGAGTGTAACAGTTTAGAGTGTAACATCCAATATTTGACATTGGGCCTGAACAACTGGCAAAAATGTTCCATGATGATTAATTGGACAGATATTATGACTGTCATGTGACTCAATATTGCCTTTAATATTATTCTGATGATGATTTTTATGGGATCTAGACTAAACAAGATTTGGAGATTAAGATTTGTAAGCCAGGGCATCTCTGAAACACCAATACTTTAAATGTATGTTTAATTTGAATATTGTACTTAAAAATATTGTCATTTTTATCATATATTTGCCTAAATTAGATTATTTTAGCCAAATGTGATGAAGAGGATCTGAAGGGGCATCACATTTTTGTGCACTGATGTTTTGCATTAAATTAGACCTGAATTTGATCTATTTGCACCACTGTAACTGATGCAAATAGATGTTTCGACATTATGTCCACCCTTGTATCCCCATTAAATTAGGAAAAGCAATTAAATATGAAAGAGACATGTTAAAAGACTCAACATTTTAAGAATACTGTTGCTATTTTCAATATAAGACTTAACATTGTGTGATTGGAGATGTTTTCCCTCCATAAAGGAAGTTATAGTATTTATTCATTCTAAACAGATCTGTGGATCTAAATTTAATGCAGATGATGTTATGTGAATATAAATCAGTTGTTAGTTAAGCATGACTGTTCAACACCAACAACCCATAATATTAACAATCTCATCAGTATCATCCCTGACCCTGATGACGTTCCTGCTGTTGTTCTGTTGGTGTTGCCTCGTGCAGGGTATGTGGCAGTCTCGCTCTCGACTGAACTCAGCTCGGACCATGTCTGAGAGCTCGGAGGGATGTGGCACTGCAGTGGACCTGGAGATCAGCGAGGACTTCTGCCTGACAGGGAGCCTGAAAAAAAGACGCCATCGTGAGGACAGTGCTTACATGTCACAGAGGGACAGCCTGTCGGGTGGACCACCGGAGACGCCGTCCCCAGAGATGCAGGAAGAAGACCAAAATGGATATGTGCTACCTGGAGACAGTCCAGAGAGAGGTGATGGCATCACATTTATCTACCTTAATACCTTAATAATTCCAAAAAGGCCCAAACTGTCCATCATGTACAACAGATGACAGACATAATGCATTTATAACGTGGTGATGGTAGAAGTAGAACATTTACTAACATCACTCTAGTACAAATAAAAGTTATGCAAATCAATAAATACTAAATAGGATTATTTAACATATGGATTTTGAAGTACTGTATGTGTGTTTTGTTATCACATACTTATATTCTCATACAGATTTTTAAGTTTGAGCACAGTTGTACCATATTGCACACTGATAGTTGTTTCATCTACAATAATGCATCATATTCTTTAAGATCATTGTGTTTCAGTGGTGCTACCCAAACCAGGACCATATACCTTAAAGTCAACTTTTATGTGCTCACAAAAATAGGCCTGTTTTTAGCTTAGTAACATCATCTAATCTAGGAACATTTTAAAGAGACCACTTAGGCTGTCTAATGTCTGGAAACACTTAATTTATTAGTTTTGGAGATTCATGTATGTTACTTATATAAAATAAAGTAGGTCATTTAAAAGTCTTAGGATTTATTTTGGCAAAAAAAAAATAAAATACACATGTACAATTTTTTTTTTTTTTAACAAAAACTTGAAAAACAGACTTTGAAAAATTGTCCGTCAGCAGCAGTAACTGGCATTGGAGAAGTTAGTTTCTCCAAACAAACGCCTGAAATATTTTGCCTTTGGTACTTTAATTGAATATTTCTTTCTGACCCTGTGACCCACTTCATCCCAGGGCAGTTCAGTAGGATTTGGGTCAGGTGACTGGGACATTCCACAATAGATAACACTCCAGCTGACAGGTTTCTCTCTGAATAACCTTGATAGAGTTTGGATGAATGTTTCAGGTCATTGTCTCATTACAGATGAAGTTGGTGTTGAAGTATGGACTGAACCATCAGACTGTTTTTCATAGTTTTGCATTCATAGTCTATGGGACTTTTAACCTGCACCCACTAAATATGTAAAAATGTTCCCCAAACCTGTCATAAAGAGAAATTAGTCAAGTTAAAAAATCATACTTTCATCCAGAATTCACTGTTGCCTAAGTTGACAGTTTGATGAATATTAAGCTTTTTATACCAATATTTGAACATTTATACATTACTTTGGTCAAAATAAAGCTTCATACTTTCATATGACCTAATGCACTGCTTGTTAACAGAAGAAACATGCTTGTGTCCCTCAAAAACAGTAACAGACTAAAGATATTTTTTATACATATAGGAATAATTCATACTTTTATTAAGCATTCAAACATTGATATATAGTATTTCAGCTTCTATTGGAAGTTTTTCAGACTTAATGCAAACATATGTCAGCAATAAGACATTAATTTGCATGAAAAAAACAGGACAATATTGACAAATAAGGATTAGACTGAAGCTATAGCAAATTTCACCTGCCTTTTATATTATAGCAACAAGCTCATATAGCGTAGCAACCCTAACATAAACACAATCTTTCTCTGTATAATGTCACGAATAGTTAACTAATTATCCATGGAAAATAGATAAATTAAAGAAACAAAAACAAAATTTCCTAAACACATATTTTGTGATTTTGCATCACTTTTTTATTGCATCACCTTTTTAGAATTTTTTTTTTTAAATATGCTGAGAAAATTACACATTATCATTTTAAGTTTAACCCTTCAACAGATCTACATCTCCTTTTTGTATTCGTCCTGACCCTTGCTTTACTGAGTGGATTTGCTCCACAGGAAGGTGATGAAAAAAAGTAATATGAAGCAAAACTAAAGCTCTCAGACAAATGTATTGGAGTAAAAAAATACTATATTATATTTGTACTATAATATTTACATTAAAGCTGCAGTGTAGTAGATGTAGGCCTGTAAAACTGCATAAAATGGAAGTAACAAAATTTCTTATTTCACTAATTAACAAAACATGAATCATCATCTTTAATTGTATTTTCCTACATATTTTTTGCCTTGTTAGATTTTGTTGAAGAAAGAGGATGAAGTTTTCCACCTAAATTTAGTCTGATAAATGATTCTGTTTTATTTCAGATACTCTGCTCTCCGCTTCTCGAGCCACTCCCGGCAGGATAGGGAAGACTCATTCGTCAATACTGCTGGACGACCCAGATGAAGATGAGTACGAGTACATGAACAAACAGAGATATGTGACGCCTGCTGTTTCCAGGCAGAACAGCCATCTGAAAGATACCGGCCCCTGGTTGAAGATGAACAGAAAACGAACCACCTCTGTGTCATCACAAGTGACGGCCAGCTCAGGCGACGTCACACCGTTGGTAGAGGTCAGGGGGGTTCACCCACAGCAGGAGACAAATGAAGTTCAGTATGAATACATGGACATCAGGGGGAGTGAAAATGAGGAGACCCCACCAGCACACGACCCTCCTCCTCTTCCTCCTCCTCTTCCTCCTCCTATACTGCCACCAACAAGGCCTGGACGAGGCCTGGAGGATGAGGATGAATATGTGGAGGACAGTAATTACCATTACACGAACAGACAACCAAAGCTGCACCAAGCTCTACAAGACCAGAAGGAGCTGAAGATACAGGGACAGGATGAAGCGTACGAGTACGAGGACATGGACTCCTTTGCTGCAGTGCAGCCTGAAGATGCTGTGGTTTACCAGAACTTGCGAAGAGGAGGGGAGTCTGCATATCAGTCTGGATTTGAGCCCTATGTAAAAGTACGAGCAGGAGTTGGAGTTGGGGAACCGGCAGCTGGCGACAGATCATTTGACAATCCAGACTACTGGCACAGCAGGATGTACCTGAAGCCCAAAGCAGTACCCACATGAAGAACATCCAAAGCTCATGAAGCTCCCTATCAAACAAATGTATTCATGAAGGACCTGGAACAGGAAATGCAATCAAACGTTGCGCTGATAATGTAGCCTGACACAAGATGAAAGGCTCAACATGTACGGTTTTATTGTCTGTTACAGACTGACAATATGTTTTGTATTTAGGTGTATAATTTTGGGCATTTCCATAATAAATAGCACTGAGTGTTGACACTAACAGAAATGAACAGATCACAAGCTATTTTTTCTGTTTACACTTTAAAATGAACAAAGTTGTTTATGAGAACAAATGTATTTGTTTGGAATTTGGAAATGTATGTTTTAAGACCTCTTTTCATGACAATATATAATACATTTTTTATTCAATAAAAATATTTTAAACAACTGTTTTGACTGAGCATCTTATTTAGAACTTGCTAATAAACAGGACTGCATTTGGGATGTTGACTGTGTTTTCATGTTAACAATGAGCAAGAAATTCTCACAAATTCTTCTGATTAGCTTTTACCAGTTTGCATATTCTATTTATGAAAAGATTAAATTGACCAATTAAAGATTTTCTTTTTTTTTTTTTTAGATAATTTTTTATTAAAATCATATTTCAGATTGCATTCCACATTTTGTCAAAATGAATGTGTCGGTGTAATCAATTGTAACCCTAAACTATTCAGGATTTTCCCACATAGTCTTCCCAGTAATTCACCAATTCATTTTTAATCTGTAACCAATCTAGTGTTGGGGTAAGTTATAGAAGATAATCATTTGCTTGACATTTCAGTTAATAAAAGCTCATGCCAAAAAAAAAAAAAAATCTTAAACTTTTATTTAACAAGGGAATGACAACTTGAGGAAACAATGAAATGATTACATCCAAAATCTAAATACACTCAGGGATAAGTAACATTAAAATAATAACATAAAAAAAAAGTTACAACTTTAAATACATGTCACTTGTTTTTTGTCACCAGTGGGATCCTGTTTTACTGCAGTTGCCTGCAGTTCAGTGTCCATCATCCCTGTCTTGTGTGTGAATTCCTGATCACCACAGAGGGTTATACTTTAGCCATTCTAGATCAAATGCCAAGAATTCCAAGACATTCCAATCTGTTACCTTAAGTGAATGATTCAATAATAAAATATCTCAGATAAAACTCATCTGGTTTGATTGTAGAAATAAAAATACATAAATGAAGAGCATCAAGATCTAGTGCCAAACAAAGTTTGACCTTGAACGATTCAAGGCCAAGGCTACAGAAACTTATTCTCTATATATTTAAAAAATCACTATTTGTCAAGATATTTAATGATTTTCTTTTAAATCTGAACTGGGACATCTGTGGACAACTGTCTTTCATCCCATAAGGCAAAATAATTACTGAATTAATTTTCTGGGGATGGTTGTGAATTATCTGAAAGCTGCCTAGTTTGTATCTGACTATATTCATTTGGCATTTACATTATCACTGCATGTTGAGCTGTGGGAATCCATGGGTTCTAGAAGCAGTAGAGTTGATAAAATAGGGAGCTGACTTTTTTCAGAAGTTGGTCATAACTTGAGTAAAAGTGAACTTGCTCAGTTTGTTGGGTGGCAGTAATAATAACTGGTTATTCATAGGGACCTTATATACTTGTTTGAAAGGGCTGTACATCATTACTGTATGACCACACATTCACGTTACTTGATGTGTGCACTTAGAGGCCTGTAGAAAATGAAACATTACAAGATTAAAATACAAATAATCTTTGAAAGAAACCAACAATTTGATATATAATTTGTTGCTTACATTTCAGAAATGTGGGAGTTATAAAGGTTTGTCTGCAGTTTGTAACATGTCTCCTTATGAAGGAAACATCAGTCTCTGTGTTGAATTCACTAATAAACCACCTGCCAAACAAACTGCTATCAATCCATAACTGTACATCCAATTTTTAAAATTCTTGAAGGCAAGGCTTGTTGTGTTATTGATGTAAAAAATGTCTTGGGGAATAAAAAAGGCAGAACTGAATAAGCAGTGATTGTGGAAACATGGAGTTTGCCAAATATGTTAGTGACAGAAATTTAACACTGGAGTCAATGGGAGAAAAATCAGCACTCTGTGCACTTAGAGGCCTGTAGATCAAAAACTAAATCACACAAATGTAAGTTATGAAGAGTTCTTTGTAGATTTTCTGACATAAAACCCAACCTTCTCTATTCTAAGAGTGGGGATGATGTCAACCAATCAGCTGTCAGCATTCTGTTCCCCATGTATTTGTATGGGGTTTAGTGTATCATTTTGTTGTGCATTTTTTTTTTTTTTTAAATTCAGGGTTGTCGCAGTGAAATTTTGTTGTACATTGTACGATGACAATAAAGTCTATTCTAAAAAACAACTAAAAACTCAAAAAGTATTGGTTGTATCAATGAGCAGTTTTCACCAGTCTGATCCTTGGCCCATAAGTATTCCAAAAGGCGAAGGCTAGCTGTCTTTGGTTTTTCATTTATAAAGCAGACAAACATACACACATGCATGCACACATACACACAGAGGCAACTTGGCCTTTATACTACAGATAATAGTAATTAGGCTGAACAAACTAAAACAAAACACTAGTATAGGCAATACAGGATTTTGGCAGATTCTGTCAAAGGATGCGGTCTTATAGCCCACTGATCACACACTGACCTTGTCAACCTGTCAGTTGAGGCTGTACATTACAAAAAAAAAAAAAAAACTTTATTGAAGAACCATAACAATACAGTCAAATATTAATCAACAGACAATGTGCAAAACAAAATAAAAAGACAGCCACATGTTTAGATGGGGGTGTATATATTCCACTTGGAAGAATCATTGTAAATTCAATGCATTTTTGTTGCTGTTTTGAATACATATGTTAAAATACATTTTAGATTCAGAGACAAAAATATTTTGATTGGAAAATTTTTAAAGAGGTTTTTTTGTTATTGTGAAATTTATACAATAAACAACATAATATTAATTCTGACTGATTTGTTAGAATCTGTCTCAAGTTGAACCTGTCTGTGTTTTTGGCGCGCTGAGTCTGTGACGTAACGAGCGTCACCGTGCAGTGGGCGGGGCTTGGCGGCAGCGGGAGGCCGATGTTAGCCACGGCGGGTAGAGTAGACTGGAGCTGAGGGGGAACTGTGGCTGCGGGGCCCACTGGCGACTGAAACTTCACTGCCAAGATGTCCGACGATGAGCAAGAGCAGACCATTGCCGAAGACCTGGTGGTCACCAAATACAAGATGGGAGGTGACATCGCCAACCGTAAGTCCGTGTAGATAAAAGAGCCGGAGTTTGTGGCTGAGTGGGATGACCTAGTCGTGTCGGCCTGTCGTGGAATCAGCTAACATTAGTTCCCCCGCTCGGCTCTGTCAGCCATGTGATTTACATGCGAGGCACACATATGCTGCCCTGAAAAGCCAGCCAGCTAGTTAGCTAGCTAGCTAGCAGGTGCCGCTGGTTTCGGTTGAAGTCAGTGTTAGCTCCCTGTACCCGGTGTTGTACGTTAAACCGGAGCGGCTGTCTGTCCGTCTGTTCAACCAACGGGATGCTAACTAACCAGCTAGCTCAGCCTGTTGCCCGATTCAATCACACAGAAACGACCAGTAAACGGTTACGAACTGAAAGATAAGCCAGCCACACTACACGTAACCCATGCTCGGCTATGTTTCATTCATATCCAGGGTGAACTCCCATACTGTAGTTTGTCCATAAGTTTTGACGCTCACTGAATTTGTTTATGGTCAAATACCAGCAGTTCTTTCTTCCACAGGTTGTCTAAAGCTTCAAGCCATGTACTTGACACTTATACCTCAGGCTTATTTGACAATTTTTTTTTAATTTTTTTTTTTGCAGAACGTATGAATTTGTACAGAAGGAATGATTAAAGTTTTATAAAATTAATGAGACAATCGTATTTTTTTTAGGTCTTTTTAAAAAAAATTTCTATTATTGATGTTCATGCTATAGATGTGTCTATATTAAAGCCCAACCAGGGACTGGAGTTGCACACTAGCTAAATGCTATATATATTATTTTTGCAGGACACCAGATATTCTACAAGGCCACCATGTCTCACTGCATTGTCTCTGATAAATACATGAATATAATTTTTAGAAATGTTTTGTGACTGCTACTATGATGTGTAGTGTTAAGTATTTCACAAGATATATAATTTTTTTTAGAATCTAGGTCATTTAAAATGATTGAGGACTAAACCTAATGAGCCAGGATCATACATAAACGTCCTTTACTGTCTTTCAGTACTGTTTAAGTAATAAAGATACATAAATTTAGGCAGATACATTCTGTAAACATATATAATCTAATGAATATATCATGTTATAAAGCAGCTCTAACATGATAATTGTGACAGAATCAGCGAAACACGGTTATTTCCAGTTTGGACCTTCAGACCTAATTTATGTAAACCGGAGGTGTGTGGTCTGATAACCCTGATAAATTAAAATGGGTATATAATATGATGGGTAGGCTTTTTTCATTGAATGTGTTATCAAGCTCTACCAAGTATAGTATGCTCCGTACATGCTTCTCTTGTTCATATTTCTCATCATGTAGAGGCTCTCCGTCTGGTCGTGGAAACTGCCAAACCCGGAGTGTCGGTGCTCAGCCTCTGTGAGAAGGGGGATGCCTACATAATGGCTGAGACCGGAAAGGTCTTCAAGAAGGAAAAGGAAATGAAGAAAGGTGAGGCAAAGATGGTATCATTATGTCCAGTGTGGGTTTGGTTGAATGCAGGTGGACTTATTGAGAGGAGCCTAAATGTGAACAGTTTTTGTAGTGTTTGTGAGCAATTCCAGATTTGTTTTACTGGTTAAATGGTGGCAGAGTGTGACAGTGTCAGTATGTTGGGTGTCACAGTCTTGTTAACTACGTTCTGATGCTGAAGCTGTGGATTATTTTCAATTGAAGACTTGGTGGTTCTCTTTTCCCTCTTCTAGGCATTGCCTTTCCCACCAGCGTCTCAGTCAATAACTGTGTTTGCCACTTCTCTCCCCTGAAGAGTGACCCTGACTACACACTTAAAGATGGGGATCTGGTCAAAATGTAGGCACCACGTTCCGCATTAATGCTATCCCCTCCTCTTCCTCTTCTTCCTCCTGTGTGCTTTCAGTCTCCAGTGTGTTGTCCTCTCTTCTTTCTTTGTGATAGCTCAGCTTGTTTTTGAGGGATTTCTCTCTGCTGTTGGCTGTCTACTTCATCAGTCTGGTCTTGTCTTTGTCTGTCCGTCTGTGTGTCCTCTGTGCAAACGACAAGTAAGGCTGGGTGTTTTCCTGCAGCAGGTGCAATTTTAACATAATTTTAGCTTTGATAGTTTACAACCTGCAAGATCCTATTTAGGTATTTGTCACAATACATCTTAGTTGTTGTATTGCCACTAATGTCAATGTAACTGTGATTCATTTTGATTGTCAGTGTACCTCAGTGAAATGTGGTTACATGCTAAGTTGGTATGCTTTTTTCACATTTACACTTGTATTTGCCCTGACTGGGCAAGTCTGGCCCATTTAATAGACTCTGCAGTGTTGCTCCCCTGAATTCACAATAAGTCCTTTATAGTATTCCAGCTGATGTATAGCCAAGATGTAATTCACCTTGGAATATATTGTGCATTCATTGGCCATAACAGATTGGTTTTACTTTTGTCCGACCTTCTTTTGTTTTATTAGGCTCATTTCCAAAGTTCTAGATAGCTGATGTCTCGTCCTCTGACATGATTTGATTGATTGTTTCCCGCTTCACTTATCTTGATGGCTGGATGACACTTAAATTTGCAGTGAAATTGAAACATAATTCACTTTGGTGGGATTATTGTGTCATACCCATCTCTCTTCTTTGTCTTTGACTCTGTGTAGAGATCTAGGGGTTCATGTTGATGGCTTCATTGCCAATGTTGCCCACAGCTTTGTCGTAGGAGCCACTAAGGTAAGGGCCTCTTTTAATTATCAGTATTTACATAGCATACTTGAAATCATCTTCTAATCGTGTCTCTCTCTGCAGGAGAACCCTGTTACAGGCCGGAAAGCTGATGTTATCAAAGCTGCCCATCTGTGTGCAGAAGCAGCTCTTCGCCTTGTCAAACCTGGCAACCAGGTAACTAGATACACAATCTGGTAACCAGGTAACTAGATACACAATCACTTTCTCTTAGACTTTCTTCTACAAACCATAATGGATTGTGTAATTGTACATATACAAAGCTGCAGGAAAGTTTATAGAAACAAAACTTGTATTGCTCTGTATCTTAACTGTGAAAAGCCTACTAAATGTAGAACATTCATTCATTAAGCCCTAAACATATTTTGCTCAAAGAGTCCAAGTGTTGTCTTCAAAGTACTTGTAATGCAATGTCAAGTTACTGCTGGCGGTAGTAACCACCACCTAAAGCACTAATATGTGGATACGCACCAGTAAATTCTGTATCACTTAGATTATCTAAATTACTTTAATGTCAAAAAGAAGGGGAGAAAATGTAAGAATTTGAAAATGCACATAAATG
Organism: Fowleria isostigma; assembly: GCA_029814645.1. Taxonomy (NCBI): domain Eukaryota; kingdom Metazoa; phylum Chordata; class Actinopteri; order Kurtiformes; family Apogonidae; genus Fowleria; species Fowleria isostigma. The sequence continues at coordinate 21,775,516 of JAPTGZ010000022.1, read as the reverse complement.
TGCACCATACCAAATGCATGCATGCTCGTTAAACAATCAGCATTGCACAAATAATCTTTTTTTATGCATTTATTTATGCAATCTACGCATGTAAAACTGTATACCAAGCAGTCATCCCTGCTTACCAGCAGTCTAATTTTTAGAGTGAAATTCTGAGTATTTCTTCTGTTGTAGTCTTATTATATAACCCAGACACTCACTGCTATACCTGTATCAGCGGGTTGACTCAAGCTGAACATAAACAACTTTGTGAATACATAAAAACCCATTCCCCCACTTCAGCCTGTAGATATCCTCAAATCCTCTCCACGTCGTCCATGATATTTTGGTGGTTCATATATTTTTCAAATATTTTTATTGGGGACCAACATAGGGCATATTGAGATGGAAAGTGGAACGATTGTATCCTTGTGTTATATGTTGTCATAAAATTGAGCAGCGAAGCTTGGATTTCTGTTTTAGTATCTTCTAGTTGTTCATTTTATACTAAAACTGTAAAATATATCTGTTTTTCTCAGAACACTCAGGTGACTGAGGCCTGGAACAAGATTGCCAAGTCATTCAAATGTTCACCTATTGAGGGTGAGTGTTAAAACTTTAATCAAGTGTTGGCCTTCATGTGTAGTATCACGGACAACACATAAAGCCAAGTGAAAGTGTTGTTTTGCTCTCAAAGGGTTTTCTTTTGTTTTTCCATATGGTATGATAGTAACAAAAAGTGAATATTTTTGTAATATCTATTCATTACCTGAAAAGTTAATGTGTTTTCTTTGTGTTTTAAAGGTATGTTGTCTCATCAGCTAAAACAGCATGTCATAGATGGTGAGAAGACCATCATTCAGAACCCGACAGACCAGCAAAGGTATGACTGATCATGTCTTCTTCTTCTGCCAAGCTGTGTGTACTTAGAATCATAGAGTTGTCTTTAACTTGAGCAAATAAGACCTAACAACAACATTACATCACATATAAAAAAACAAACCCAAAAAACAGATGTTGACTTGTCTCGATGTGGCATCCAAGCATTGCAATTTACATATGCATCTGTTTTTGCATTTCCAGGAAGGACCATGAGAAGGCAGAGTTTGAGGTACATGAAGTCTATGCTGTGGACGTCCTGATCAGCACTGGAGAAGGAAAGGCTCGTGATGGAGGTCTGAGGACCACCATTTATAAGAGAGACCCCAGCAAGCAGTATGGCTTGAAAATGAAGACTTCTCGCACATTCTTCAGCGAGGTGGAACGACGCTTTGATGCCATGCCCTTTACTCTGAGGTAAAAAAAAAAAAAAAAAAAGCACGTTTTTCACATACATTGTAATAAGTGCTAGTTTTGCTGGGAGAAGATGATAAAATGTTAATGGCAATCATGATATTATTCATTCAAATTCAATGTAACAAATATCCTCAAAATGAACAACATAGAAGAATTGGTTGGATAGCGCCTGGAAGACTTTGTGCAAAACATTTGTCTGTGACACGTTCCAGAAAAGGGCTGTGTAGCATGTAGTCTGCTTAACCCACAAAGAAGATGGTCAGCATATTGTATTGTTCCTGTGGTTATTGTGTTCACAGACACAACAGCTGATGGTTTCATTCTCCTCAAATTTCTGAAATGTTCTGCGGTTTGGCTGGTGGTAGTCATGTTCTAATAATAAAGTATAATGAACCAATTAGCTTTTAGTCTGAAAAGAAATAAGTATTTGACATTTATTGGGGTAATACCGTTAAAAATTTAGTCTTTGTAAAATTTTTGGTGGTATTACCCAGCCCTAAATTGTGCCATTGCAGATGTTGACCTTGTTGATCCTTTGTCCATCAGGGCGTTTGAGGATGAAGGCAAAGCCCGTCTCGGTGTGGTGGAGTGTGCCAAGCATGAGCTGCTACAGCCCTTCAGTGTGCTGCATGAGAAAGAGGGTGAGCCTGTAGCTCTCTTTTGAACATATGCTCTTTAAAACAATGCTTTACATTTTATTCACTACTTGTCTTGGCCTGTGTGTTCTCAGGAGAGTGTGTAGCTCAGTTTAAGTTCACGGTGTTGCTGATGGCCAACGGGCCTCACAGAATCACCAATGGACCGTTTGAGGCGGACCTGTTCAAGTCGGAGCATGAAGTTCAGGATCCAGAGCTGAAGGTGGGTTTGAGTCCGTACAAGGCTCAGAGAGGCTGCATCTAAGCAACTTGATACTGAAAGTTTTCCTCTTGTTTCTAGACTTTACTACAAAGTTCTGCAAGCCGTAAGACACAGAAGAAAAAGAAAAAGAAGGTAAATGTTTTTGCTTTGACACATTTTTTTTCTCCTTTAATGTTAGTGTTTGCAGGTGCTGTTAATTAAAACTAGGTTGAATATATTGTTCATTTACCGACTTTTTTTTTTTTTTTTACCTTTTAACTTTGATTTCAAAAATTTCCTTCAGGCTTCAAAGACGGCAGAAAATGCAACTGGACAGCCAACTGAAGAAACAGAAACAGCAGAATAAATACTGCCTTTTCACTTCTGCAAGACCCCAAAGACGAATGAGAGAAAACACCATGAATTGCCCCTAACTTTCTACCACATAAGTTTTACTAATTAAAATGTCAAATTCACAAGAAAACTGGAATTTTAACTTTCAGATTGTACAGTTGTTGGACTTGACCAGGACGCTTAACCCTTTACTGCATTGACGGAACAGAACATGGACGATATTTTGCTGTTTTTTCTTCCCCAACTTGACCAGTGAAAATAAAAAAAATATTTGCAAATATATAATTTTAAGAGATCTTTTGCCAAATTATAAGTGTGACAAGAAAGTTTCCTTGTCATACTTAAAAACTGAAACTGATTGTGGACAGGTGCAGAAAGGACTTTATGAATGATGCGGTACTGAGGCTTGAAAACTGAATTAAATGTTTCGCTGAATGGTTGTTGGCCTTTGGCAGTGAAGTTATGGAAATGCATATATATTTTTAATATCAACAAATTTATGGTCGGAGGATCTAGATACATTTCTGGAAGGTATAGGCTCACGCTGTCTTATAAGGGTGTATCGGAAAAGATGCCAATTGTATTACTCCAGCCATCATTAAACAACTGACAGGGTTTCATATATACCGTTTTGTTTTTTTCTTATCTATGTCATGCAGTAAAGGGTGAATTTGATGAAACTGTCTTATCCTGAAACTGATACATTGGAAATAATTACACAAAATTTTCTAAAGCAATAACCTGAGCAAAAGACTGGAATATTTTTAAACATACAAGCAAAAAAACAGTCCTTAGCTTGACTTTAGGGAACAAACTTGCTATGTTTACTGCCATTCCCCCTGAATTTTATGGAAAGATAGTTATGTATGTGTTCTAATTTTAAGAATCTTCTTTTCTATTAGTGACACCAGTGTACTGCTTTGCTCAGTCATTGGTGTTGTGAAGCATGAAAACTATTGATCAGTTTTTAAAAAAAAAAATTGAAAAAAATCCTATGGGTGTCTTCAGTAGAGTACGGTCATTTCAGGTTTTGAGTTGGTCTGAGATGTTATTGGACCAGATTTGTCAACAACTGAATCTTGAGAAAGTAAAATCCTGCTTTGTAGCTCAATCAGTGGGCAAAGGAACTTTACATCTAATGAAATAAAAAATGTTTTCCTACATTTGTCTTTGTTTCTGTGTTCTTTTTGTTGAGGTTTAAGATTCAACGCATGACTGGCTGCCTATTATGTTGTAGTTGATTATTGAAATGAAATAATGGAGCATCAGCAGCTCTGTCAACTGACGATCTCTTTATGCATCACCTTGAAAACTAAGTAGAAACCCAGCCACCCAGAAATAACCAGAAAAGCTAAAAACAAAAAAAAAACTAAGCAAAGCAGAAAATTTCGCAAATATGGAGCTTGTAATTTCTACTTTGAGACATTCTTGATTGATTCTTGTCAATGTTAGCTTGTGGGCTCTGGATATCATTCAGAAAACGGACATTTCTAAAAAGAATAAAATAGATTTTAACTAATTTTGTAAGGTCATGAATATGTGGCTCAGTCTAACAGGTCGTCGGAAAAAGCAAGTACAACCTTTAAAATGAAATGTATCGGAATGAGAACATGACTACATTTCCCATGAAGCCACTGCGGGTGTCACTTAAATATGACGTTTGTACTCTATAAATACCGCCCTCCTCCTTCGTCACATCCTCTTTCCGTTGCTCTTCTCGCTTTGAGGTAAGGAAGCCGATTTCAGCGCAATATAATCCAAAGTAATCATTAAGTTTTACCTGTCATCCAAAAACTTAAACATATTCATTTCTTTTATTTTAACAGAAACTCTCCACACGATGAGAGCCAAGGTAAGAAAACACTCCACTGGCTTGTTTTAAGTGTCTGTCTTTTCCGTCTGCAGCTGTACAGTTGCTAGCTAGCATCAGAACATGTATCTACTGAACTGAGCTCTTCTTTCTTTTCGCTTATTGGAGCATTTTGCTTAACCTGCGTATTTCCTTACTATCTCTTTGTCTTAAAAGTTTCCGAATCAATAGAAGCCCAGTGTTAATATTTGTTGGCGGTAATATTGCTAATGCTACTGTAAGCTAACACTCGTGCACGTTGTTATTCATATTGGTAAATCTAACTATACTACCAGTGTGTACTTGCATTTCGCACTGTCCTTTGTCCTGAGTATTTTTAAATGCTGTGTCAATTAGTGTCGTGCATAAATGTTGAATGTAACGTCATTAATTGTTTACTATCACTTTCTACCCCACAGTGGAGGAAGAAGCGTATGCGCAGGTAACCAAAATACTATTGTCCTTTTTAAGGGAAATTAACTTCTTACAGTCGTATTGTTTAGCCAACTCATTGCCTAGTGTTGTATGAAATGTTATAGATCTAGTATGTGTACACAGTTATACGTGTGTAAGGACTTTTCACATACACTGCATGTTTTAGTGTTGATTATTGTAAAGGTTATGGAACAGTCAAATCCCTTGGATTGAATAAAGTGGTCTAATATTTCTTTTAAGATGAATGTAGTGTTGATGTGAGTGTATTGTTATTAATCACATTAAATTCACTGTCTTCAACAGGCTGAAGCGTAAAAGGAGAAAGATGAGGCAGAGGTCAAAGTAAGCCCTCATCCCCTACCAGCTGTGATCCTGTCCGGTGGCAGAATACGATCGCGAGAAACCGACTTGGTAAACTGTTGTCAACCTCATTCAGACAACCACACTTCTCATGAAGCCTGCTGTGGATGCCGACTGGAATGCGGCAAGACGCTGGACGGATCTTGGAACATCAAAAATGCAGCTGCTTTGTTCATGGACCATAATAAGATCTTGTTAAACAACTCATGTGGTGTTCTGAACAATAAATGAACTATGTTCTCAAAAGTTGACCTTGAGTTCCAGCCTCTTCAGTGTTAAACATGATGCCAGGTTTGTTTTGGTACAACATCAGGCATTTATGCTGTGTGGATGTAAAACTTGGTTCAAATTCTACTTTGAAACAGCTGACTACTATTTTTGCAGGGAGTAGGCAAAAATACCTCGAGTGGTCTTGGAATGAGAACAGCTCCAATGACCATTTTCCCCAGTGTGGCTGTACAGTTGACAGGTCATACATGGGCTTAGATTTAACAACTTTGTAGTGTTATTTTAGCACATTAATCCTACATTGGTGTAACTTTCCATGCAGGTCAAATTTAAGATTTAAACTCATCTGAATTTACCCAGGGTTCCTATGTAAGTGGAAAATATGGAATTTGATTTTTTTTTTTTTTTTTTTTTTTTTTTATAAATTTCCATGTCAATTATATAAAAATATTCATGTTTCCAAGACTTACCACTTATATTTTCTAAAACAAAATTGGGAACATCTTTAAAAAAAAAATGAAGTGGATCTGTTTTTCAAGGTGCGTACTAGTAGGGCTGTGCAATATATCCAAAAAATGTATCAATTGTGATAATGGGGTGTGCCGTATTCATACTGCAAAGAAGTGCCTTTTTTTTTTTCTGTTTTCCACTCCATGGGGTACCAGAGTGGTTTTCTCTACCACGTTATGGTAGTTTTTCTGGTATATAATACTACTGCTGTTTGAATGCACATTTACATGTTACTAATGTAGAAAAAATGTGAATATTCACTCGAACTTGTTGATGGTGAAGTAAACTTCAAGATTATTAATCCTGAGGGAAATTCAAACATAAAGCAGCTTAACATACAAGTCAGCACTACCAAAACGGGACACTTCTAATGAAAAATTTTTTAGAAAAAACTAAACATACTGTCTATAAACAGTATTTACACACATTCAAGGGCACAATATTTTAAAGTGAGTGCAGTGGTTTAAAGTGATTTACAGCGATATGGGTGACTTTGACAGTGCTGTAAAGTGATGACAATAGATGTGGCAAAAGTACCTCAGGTGCATGATGTTACAATTCTGATGTTTTATGATATGATATCACACCTGACCACTCAGTGATGAGTTGTACAGTCTGATGGGCCAGGCAAACAAAAGAGTTCCTGAGCCTGTTTTTTGAACAGGTCAGAGACAGTAAACTGGAGCTGAACACGCTCCTCTGGTCAGTCTTGTGCAGAGGATGCTGGGAGTTGTCCAGGATGGACATAATCTTCTCTATGGTCCTCTCTGCTATGGTTAGATATTACTTATTAAAAAGATCAAAATAGAAATAGAAAAAAAAAATGA
>JAPTGZ010000022.1:21748199-21760894 GCA_029814645.1 Fowleria isostigma | reverse complement strand
CACATACACAGAACCTGAACCATATAATGTATTAGAATGTGTTAGATGCAGGGGGGAGCATGGTTTCCGGGGTAACCAGTGTGTGTAAACTCAGCATGCACCTAATATGGGAAGGAGTGTAGACTCAGAACCAGACTCAAATCCAGACTCAGACTCTCACTAAGACCCAGAACCTGAACCATATCGGTACCAACTGCCCCGAGCCCTCTCACAATTTCTAGAATTCGAAATTGTTTAGTTCAAATTACTGTAACCCCTGAACCATTTGCTGATTACAGGATTCAAACGGCATCTAAAAACTGAGATTCAGAGCTTTTGATTGCTATATTACATTACGTTCCATCACTACATTACAGTAAAGGCCTGCGTTGGCCGAGGGGGAGGGATGTAAGTGAGAGGAGCAGAGATCAGCAGAATGCAGTCTGTGAGAGAGAGATGGAAGCTCTTTCTAGTAGTATTTTAGGCAGGTTTTAGTGGTGTTTTTGCTGTGAATTTTTGTAAATAATTGTACAAAGTAGTGATAATGCTGTTTTGGAGTGTTTTACAAGTGTGTTTTGCTGGTTTTTGTTTTTTTTGGGGTTTTTTTTGCCTTTTTTCACTGTTTTTATTTGTATTTTTCCAGTTTGTATAGTTTATTGATAGGTGTATTTGAGCTGTAAATATTATATAAATGTATGTATATTTATATATATGTGTAGACAGAGAGCTAGCCAGAGCAGAAAGATACACTCTGCAAAAGAAGTAGATCATGGATGTTTTTCTCAGTGAAATGAAGGGCTACAATGACAACTAGTCAGGAAAGTGCTACAGAGACTATCACACAGTCTAAAAATGACTAGAAATAACTAAAAATAAGAAGCTGTAAGATGGACACAGACTGATCTAGACAAACCAAAATCTTTCACCACATGTAAACTAGTTGAAAGTTTATTTTTATAGTCTCATAAAGTCTCATTATGTACATTTACAGTTGTTTTTATAATAAATGTGTCAAATTCAAGTCTGTTTTTTTTTTTATAACACACTGTTTTAAGCATTTATTATATATAATAATGATATTTAAATGCCTGAAAAAAGGTGAAAAAGAATTTGCAAAAAGACATTTTCTGACTCTTTACAAAAATTTACAGATCTTACACATTGGACATGTAAATGTTGGTGTATTTCTCATTACAATGAGAAATGTCGACTTATTTCTTCTTTAGGCCATGTGACCCTGTTGACTACTTGGTTTGTGTACAATGATGACTAAAATACGCTTTCTTACTTTTATTGCTTTTTTTGACAAGGTAACAAAGGACCTGAATCTCCCTGAAAGGGTTTATGTTACATTAATAAATAGTTCATTGTACAGTATCATATCAATAATTTGATAACAGATATTAATTTGCAAATTATTTAATTGATTTAAAATGTTCCCCAGAGTTTATAAACAGATGTGTGCCCATAGTAACTGTCTTCACAGAAATAACAAAGAATAAGATGTATCATTGACCAATGAGGTAAATGTTGTGAAACTGCCGGAAAGTGTAACAATTGTCCATAGATGTAATTGACTAATTGGGTCATCTGTTAATTGTCTCAGAGGAAGTTTCACTGTGCCAGTGTGACTCCATGGCCGCCGTGGGTTTACGCTCTCTACGACTCAGTGAGTAGTAGTGCACTCTGCTTCCATGGAAACATGCTGTTACTAGAGTATCAAAGAGAATCTAAACTTTGTTTTATCTGCTTCCTTTGTTTCACCTCCCAGGAGTCACTTATGAACAGAGTAAAGAAACAGCTTCATGAATGGGATGAGAACCTGAAGGAAGATTCTCTCCCGACAAATGCCGTAGGTCAGCTTCTGTTCAGTTTATTACAGATGGATCACAGACATGTACCCATATACACTTGTGCTACTTTTGTTTGTGTTATTTCTGTCTTTTGTCCTTTCATCGCCCTCTCCTTCCTCTGTGCCTGCTTTGTGTCAGACTTCTCCTACAGAGTGGCGGCCTGTCTGCCCATAGACGACGCCCTGCGGCTCCAGCTGCTGAAGATCGGCAGTGCCATCCAGAGACTCCGCTGTGAGCTCGACATCATGGACCGGGTAAGAGAGCAGACAGCAGATGATGTTCTACGACAAGATGTCATCCCAGTTTGCAGCACAAGCAGAGATAGTTTTAGAATTGTTCCACTGATTGTTCATATCTTCACTGTTTGGTGGAAACCTCTGATGTCCAAAATGGTAATTTTTCAGGAAACTGGAAAAATGATGTATATTCTAAATAAATAAATAGTTAAAAGATGTAGTCACAAGCAGTTTTCAACACTTTTGATTGTTTAATTTTTCTAAATCCATCAGGCCAACATGAAGGCTGACCAATAGAACTGTTTTATGACAAAGAGTGTCCAAAAATTGGCTTATGAGGTTTCCATCCAACAGCGACAATATGTTATCATGTAGTACACATTAAATCACCAAGAATGTGTTTGAATAATGGTAAATCTTTCTTTAAAACATTTAGATACACCAAATTATACAAAACAAAAAGAAAACCTAATGAAAGCAAACAAGTGGTGTAGTGGCAATGAATATACAAATGTGTAACATAAAAACTAAATGTATAATTTACAGTATATGTACAATTTGTACATATACTGTTTTTATATGGACAGTAAATTTTTATCACTGTATTATTGGAAATTCATAGTATCATTCAAAAAGTAGTACCCTTTTTTGTCTGAGGTTTATTGATTATAAAACTGGAGTACATAGATTATGAAGCATTTTAATTTCACCCTGTTTATAATCAAGCATTTGAATTGCAGGATTTAATTGGCTACACAACATCATACAATGCATGAAGGCAAATTGTATCTAACAATTGCTGATTTTGTGCAAATTATAATAAATATATCAACAGGTTTGCACCTTTAATACATAATACAGAATAATTACTTTTCAACATTGTAAATCAAGTGGTGTGTATATATGGGGTTTTAGAGAGTTACACATGTCATCAACATGTTTTTTCCATCAGGTGCAACAACTGCTTTTTATGTGGTTCAATACAAACGCAATAAAGCACCACCCATAATTTCTGTATTTTGGCTGCTTCACCTTTCAGTAACACACATCAGTACATCATACAGCTTTAGAATTAATTGATTTAGAGAGACCTGCATGATGACTGTGTACATGACAAAGTCTGGCAGTTATTTCACACTGATTTTTGTCTTGTGCAACTTAACATCACTTTGTTTTCAAAGCTAAATTTTGGCTGTCTGTAGTGGAACCATTTCCTCTCACAGGTGGTTAATTATTGCATTTATAATGCAGCAAACGGTGAATTGTGGATGACTAATAACCAGTGTTACAGAGTTGTAATAAGAATTTTTACACTATTAGAATGGGTCCCCTATCAGAGCAATCTGCACGTCTACCACTGAATAATATTATAGAATGTGTTGCCTGTTATTTCAGACATGTTACGGTGTGAAATAGCAAATCTTAAGGGTAGTTAAAACACGGTTTTATCATTCAGTATTAATATATGGGACATACGTTACTCACACAGCAGACACCAGTTGAATATTTAATGCTTATTTAGGTTTTCCGGTGTAAACAGTGACATCAGTACTCGACAGCCTGTTGTCACGTCCATACCGTGCATAGTAAGTTCAGGAGGAGCAGTTTGTACCCAGACAGTAGAGATTGAGGAAGGTGTTGAAGTATCTATCACTTGCTCTTGTCTTCCTCACCCCCCGACTAACACAGACATTACATAACATAAACAGAACCAAACAGTCTGGTCCTTGTCTTCCTGTCTGTGTACTCATTTAGGTTTTATTTTAACCACTCTCACAGCTCGACTCTAGAGAACAGAGTCAGTCTGCTTTGGTTCTGGCTTAAATATATTTCAACTGATCAGATAGATCACTACAAGCGTTTTTTTAAACACCTTTACATCCTCCTCCCACCAAACTGAAAAATGTAACGGGTTATCAGATTATAAAGTCAAAATGAAGCCTTACGCTGTCCACTGTTTCCAGACTGAGCAGCACACAACACATTTATACACAAGCTATGTTTTTGTTACACAGACCATAAGCTGAAGATGAACATATTTATAGTCTAGATTTAACAACAAATACCTTTCAATATACAGGGTTCCTAGAGATGCTTGAAATCCTAGAAAATGCTTGAATTTCAATGTTGTGTTTTCAAGGTCTGAAAAGTGCTTGAATTTGAGTTTAAGTGCTTGAAAGAGCTTGTAATTCTAGCTCTGTGATGTCATTTATTTTTATTTTTAATAGTAGTAACTCTGCTAGGTTAGATAGCAAGCCACAGCTACTTATATAAAGGTAATACATTTGGAAAATAAAACTTTTTGTCATAAAAGATAATTCCCAAGTCTTCTCAAGTTGACTCCAGGTACATTTTTGTCTTAATCTTTAGCTCAGTGTGAGTGTGCCTGAAGAACGCCTAGTAACTTCCATTTTTTGGTATAAAACTTTGTGTTCTTTAATTTCAAAACTTTTTGCTTTTATGAAACATGATTTTAGATGTTTAAATGTGATAAAAAAAGTGGCAAGAATAATGAGTATATATTCCTGTAGGTATGGATTTGACTCCAGTGATAAGGTGTTATACTGGAGAATTTTGAAAGCAACCTTTAAAAGTGCTTGCAAAGTGCTTGAGTTTGACCTTGAAAAATGTGTATGAACCCTGAATATAGATATTTCAGTTTTAAAGGGTTAAATATAGTATTGATTCCAAACTCCCAACAGTGGGGGAAGTCAGTGCTATGTGTCCACAGACTGTACCACTCACTGAAAAAAGTATAAAGCCCACTGTTTACACACATTATGATAAAATTTTCTTCTTCAAACGAAGACTCAGAGCTGATTATTTTGACAGTCAGTAAAAATAGAACAGTCTTATAATCTTCATCTGCTGATAGTTTACATAATCTGTTAGCCTAGCTTTGTTTTTGTGTCATCAGTAGCTGCAATAAAGATCTGTTTGGAATCATCCAAACAAGTTCAGAGCTGTCAGAGTTTATTCTGAACTGTGGATCAACAAATGGTAAATTTGGCTAAGATAATAACATCACATAATAACTTAGTACCTTTATAAGCCTCATTATCAATCTGTGCAGAAGAAACACTGCCGTTTCAGCATCAAACTCTGTTCTTTTAATTCAGACCTGTGTCTGGTGGAGAAAACAACAACCGTGCTTCTAGATTTTATTGTTTCGTCACTTTCTTTGACTCTAAAAGTAATTTCTCAGTGTTTTTCATCCCTTCTTTTCACTACGTTGGTCAAAGGCTCCATGATGTTACTTTTCGTCACCATGGGAGACCAGCAGTGACTCACTACCCCCTGTTGTGGCCACATAAACCCCCTTGGACAATCACTGTGAATACATCCAGTTCATGTCTCTACAATCCAGTAAATTGCCACCTTTGTCATAACCCCCTTCTTTTTAAAGAGCCTAATTATAATTGGAGGTAATTTTTGATATTTCAAGTAGAAATAATACATATAGCCCATTTTAAAAGAGTTTTTGAAAGTGCTTGCAAGTTTCAGCTAAAATAAAAGTTCGTACTGAACCTCTCAGTGTATGGTACATATGTTACTTTGCCTTTGAAAGTAAAGCTGGCATTACAAGTACATTGTTAATGTCTTGCTTGTTATTTGATATTTTCCTCTTGTATGATTGAACAAAATCATCCTTTTTCTGGCGAATCTTTAGAATCACACTCTGCCCAGATGCTCTTGTGCAAGAATAATGGATGATCATTATTATTATATATAATCAGTGGGATATTTTTAGGTAGACATTTGGTATTTACCTATATTCTGTGCTGTTTTTGTTTTGTTTTTTTAACACTGATCTCTCTTCAGTGCACCTCACTGTGCTGCAAGCAGTGCCAGGACACAGAGATCACCACAAAAAATGAGATCTTCAGGTGAGAACAGTTATTGGTTTCACTATCATTACAGTTTTTTTTTCACTCTTATTTTCTTTATTTTCTTATTTTATCTTATTTTCATTCGTTTTTATATTTTTTCATTACCTTTTTTAAATTCTAGAGATCATTTTCTCTATACTGTAAAATTGAAACACAATTCAAGTTTTTTTTTTGTCAAAATTATATACTTTATATGCCCTGCATCAATAAACAGCAATAGCAGATCACATTTAAACTCAATATGCTTTATTTGTTAAAAAAAAGAAAAAAAGATTGAAGCAATACACCTGGTTGGCAATGAGTGAAGAAGACTTCTGTTGAGCAAGAAATATCCCCAGAAGAAGAATAGGACTTAAGTTTTCATTATTTTACACATTATTCAATACAAAATCTTGATAAATGAAGGTAGCATTATATATTGAACAGTTTTAGAACAGAACAGAAATGAGAGTAGCCAAAAGAATGTATGCAATAAATAAACAGCACAGCCAGCATACACATTTTGGCTCCAAAAAAACCCACCTTCAATACTTGCCAATGCCATCTGTTCCTGAGAATAATACTTTTACCAAAACGGTGACCAGAAGATGTGTGCATGGAAAACCACAAACATCTGATGTCGGGCTCCTTTGTTCTTCAGTCTAACAGGGTTAAATCAGGCTCTGCATAATTCAGAACTGCTTTTTGTATTTGTGCTGTAATTATCGCTTTGTTAAATTGGGGTCTAATTTAATTGTCAGGAGGTTGCATGAAAGTCAGAGGTTACATCATGAACATAACTGGCTGTACGCTACACTCTGGTCTCGTCTGTGCGCACACACACACACCACACACACACACACACACACACAAAGAATTATGTAATTAATTTTGTAACCGTGATGTTTAATATGTTTGTCCAAGAGCAGCAATCCTCTATGCCAATAAAATTGCCCAGATCCTCTCAGTGCATTTATGGCACAAAAACATGAAGTGTTTTTCTTAAGAATGGCCCGGTAATCTTAGTGAATGAGTGATGCTTGTTGAAGGTTCTTTCTATAGTTAGACATGTAAAAAGTTTCAAAGCACACTTCCTCTGACCAACAAAAAATATTTGAGGCTGCTGTGTTTTCACTCAAAAGCTAAAACCAGAAGCAAAGCAAAGAAAATTCCTCCTTGAGAAACAAAAATTAACCATTTGCAATTTAAGATGTATTGGATTTTTTTTTTTTTTTTGTGCTGTTGGAACCAGTTTTGAAGGATCTCAAAGTGTGGGAGCTGAAAATAAATAAATAAATTCATATTGTAGCCACATGTTTTGCTGTCTTTATAACCATATTTAACAATTCAGACTTGTTTTCCACATTTCACCATGCTCAATATGCATCAAACTCATCAATTTATGCTTAGCTTTTAGTTGGGAAGTAGATGCTGTGATCCCTAAACCTCTCACTTCCAGCTTATGTGAATCAGAATGATACAGTTTTTCCTTATTTCTGTGGCTCATTATTTATACATTGTCATTGTCATTAAAAATGACTTGTTTTTTTTAGGTAAAGTGTGATGAAATCTAGTTTTTACATTGTAAAGCACATGCCCTAACCTCAAATGAGCACATAAGCTTTTAAGCTCCTCCAGGAATTTTCTTGCCACCATCAGAGCCTTGGATTCCTCCGGGCTGCTCTTCACCATTGTAGATGTGCAATGAGCTGAACATGCATTTGACTGAATTTTATCCTTGATTTTTTTACTTTGACTGCACTTTTATAATGTTTATATCATAATGCAGCACTCTCTGCATTTAACATACATAAAGTTAGATTTGCCTTTATAAATCATTACATATACATTCAAGGACAAACTACAAGGTTTCTGCGGGGTCTTAAAAAGTCTTGAATTTACAAATCTACATTTTAATACCTTAAAAAATTATTCGGTAAGTTTTAAGGTATAACATTTGACGTGGTAGGTCTTATGTTGCCATAAAGTGTGACATAAATGTGTCTTGGAAATGTCCAAGCTGCAAAGAAAGTAAGTCTACTCAGTTCCATCCGTTTCAACTCAACAATTTATACTGAAATTAGGAACAAATTGTCGTCAACTTTGCCGGTTAGAAATGATGGAGAAATTATCACAGAAGATTCAGCTTGACACGTGTAGCCAAGAAAGCTAACTTTAGGAACTATAAGAGACTCTCAAGCAAAAAGTATCCATGAGGAAGTGCAAGTTTAATAATGCCTGGTTGACCTGGTTCTTGACCTGGTTAACATGAGTTTTCCTAAATCCCAGGAGTCACACATTTTTGCCAGTATGGCTGTGAAATAGGCATAAAATTATGTTCTAAGAAGTCTTAAAAAGGTATTAAAAAGACTTATATTTAACATTTAGAAACCTGTAAGAACCTTCAGACCAGACAGATTTCACAGCATTTTGAGCCTGTTTATATAAACTGTTTAAGGACAGAGATGAGGAGGTTAGATTAAGTAGGGTGAAGGTTTTTGCTGCACCCATATCAGTCTTTCTTTGTAACTGTACCTCCTTTGATTTTATATAGTATATATTGTGTAAGTTTATGCTTTAATAACTGTGTGAATACAAGTTTGCTTTAAAAACAATACAGATACAGAGGAACTTTACTGATCCTTAATCATCTCAATAAAAAGAAAGAAAACTGACTAAAATTCAGTGTCATTAGTCCATGAATTGTCAGACTGAGGTGTTGTAGACTGATGAAGGATCTTTTGAACCTCCGTCCTGCATCTTAATGATGTTAGCCGTCCACTGTGGCGACTCCTCTGGTTTATCAGATTGAGATATTAAAGAGGATTATCTGGGTTTTCCAAGATTCATCTTATTCAAGATAGACTCTTGTGTTGTTTTTTGATCATGTACTTAACTCTAAGCTTTACTAATTATTTAACTATATACATGCATTTTTAAACATTTTATTTATTGTAACATTTTACCTCACTGTTTTGTCATTTGTTGAAAACTCATTAAACATAGTTGAAAAAACAGCCTTAGTTTGTTTAGATTACTTTGTCTGGACAATGTTGGCATGCAGGCAGACTCTGGAATGATCGTATTATTTACAAGAATTACAGTTTGTTGAAATATTTACTGGACTCAGACTCACTACTGAAGACATCTCACCATCTGTCTTTTCTCTCGCTGCAGTTTGTCTTTGTACGGCCCCATGGCTGCATACGTCAATCCCCACGGATACGTTCACGAAACTTTGACTGTCTACAAAGCCAACAACCTCAACCTGGTCGGCAGGCCATCCACACTGCACAGCTGGTTTCCAGGGTAATTGTGATACTCATGGGTTCCCTGCCTGAACATGGAGAATAATAACCTCTTACATATATTTACACAGGCACCTTACTGTGCTTTTCAATAATTTCATGAATGCACATCAGCATGACATGCTTTTAATATCATATTTTGGGTCGTTTTAAGCCATAGTGATGTTCCTCGGAGTTTGAAATCAAAGCTGTCCTGCGATGCGTTACAACTAGTGATGTAATTTTTCATTCACTTTATCAAAGTGCAGTCTTTTTTTCTTATTTGAGAGGTCAGCAACCCCACAGTCCTGCAGAGAGTAGCAGGAGAGAGACCCCTCCACTGGGCTTTATTACTCAAACAGCTCAAATGAAATAATAGTTTCCTGCCTCAGAATCTCAGAATACATTTGCACAGATTAGAACCTTATTATTTGCTGGTAAAAGGCCATTCTTCCAAAAAGGATTAAAACCCATTGAAAATACTGACATATTTTTCATGCAGGTGCTTTTTATTTATTTATTTTTATTAACAAACTCCAAGTGGATAAGTTAAAAATGAAAATCAACAAGTTTTTGCAGTTTGGAGCGTTGGAGATTTTGGTGTATTGATATAAGGTAAATGGGAATAAATGGAAATAGATTCAAATTCAACATTCCTTGATTTAATGCAAGAAAAATGAACATAAAAGTCATATTAGGTTTGAAACAACAACAAAATTATGAACCAATTCTTAATATTCACATAATGCGTAGATGGAAATAAATGTAAATTATGAAATAATTTCTGAAAATGTGATTCAAAGCCATGAGTCATTTTGGCAGAAACTCTGTTACTGTCAACATCACCATTATTGGGATCAATTAAAGGTCAAATTTAGGCTGAAATGGGAGTTGATAGGAATTTTTTGAACGGATTTATTATTGATTTTGCTTATCAACCTCCTCCTTTGTTGATTCCAGATCAGATTTGTTTCAGTTTTCATTATTATTGTAACTTTTATCTCTGAGTTAAGTGTACAAGTATGTGGTTGAGATCAGGTGTGAAACCACAGTTTAATTCACGTATGGAAATGTCACATGTAACCCACCAGCACTGATTAAAAAGTCTGGTCAAGCTGAGGAGCCCGTATGATACTTTAACCATCACACGTTTGTTTCTCTCTCAGTTACGCTTGGACAATCGCTCAGTGTCGAACCTGCGGATCTCACATGGGTTGGAAGTTCACAGCCACCAAGAAGGACTTGTCTCCGCCTCGTTTCTGGGGTCTAACTCGTTCTGCCATGCTTCCCCGTATCCCCCAGGGTGAAGGCGAAGGCGACGAGGCGAGGGAAGGCTCTCGTCTCTTCTGCCTGTGACGTTGGACCATCCTCTCTCAGTCGTTTAAAAACCCTGCATATCCCCGAGCCTGGATCTTCAGTCAGTCTGTGCCGTGATTACATTTAGTAATCAATGCATCGCACACCACCTGTCACCCCCCGGCAGCGAATCCATCATATTAATGAAAAGGTCACTGGGTCTTTAAATGGCACTCTAACGGTAAATTAAAAAGGATACAAGTAGTGATTTCTTAAGGGCTTGTTAAAAGTTAAAGACGACATGGACGTGACGAGAAAGAGGTAGTAGAATTGAATCTTTGGCATGTGGTCGTCCTAGCATGCAGCTCCCTAATCGACACCCCTGTTCAGCTGTTGTTCTCATGGTCACTGCAAATACTCAAACACAAATTAATGCTTAATGCACAGTGCTGTTCTCCCTTGACTCCTTTCCTCTGTATGATGGAGACTGTGACTGCAGACATGAGACTGAATGGGAATCGTACTGATATTTGTGTAGATCTTTTATGACGGGGGGGGTTATTTAGGACCTCGGAATTAAATTGAACGTATTTTTTTACGAAAGAAGATTGAAAGTGAAAACAAAATGCTAAGCCGTGCGTGGAGATCACAATCATTATCACACCAGTTTTTGTGCAAATAACAAAATTATAATAAGTATGGATAATAAATCTCATTTAAACAGTGTGTGGACAGGTGATGAGTTTCAGTGTTGACAAGCTTTATCTGTGGAAGCTCGATAAAATAACAGACATCTTGGTGCCTAAAGGCGTTTTGTTTTTTTGTTTTTTTTCCTAAAGGTTAAGAGGGCGAGTTGGGAGAGCTTCATCATCTTCATGTTGTTTCAGTTGTGTAGCGTGTTAACATGGTGTGCCTACACTCCAGCTCAGTGTCTTTGATAGATATATGATGAGATGTAAGTGGATGAAACATTATCAGGGTTTAGTAAGATTTCATTATTTCAGTTTTTCATAGTCTCATAGGTTTCAGGATTTTAACTCTTGTGATTTTTGTTGCAAGGTGCTGGCTCGCATTTGTATAAATGTAACTGTAAATAAGAGGCAGTTATGGAATTTGTGTAATTAACTGTTGATTTACAGTCTGTAGAATCTGAATTGTCCAAAAACAATAATAATCGTCAGTAATCAGGCACTTTCTTCAAGAGGGAAAACTTTCAATTAAAATATTCTCATGGATTATCAAAGCACGATGTCACATGGGTTACACAGTTATCTCATTACTCTCTTCAAGATCTTCAAATGTGAGCTTCCTCAAATATTTGTTCAGATTACTATTTTTTTTATTTAGTATTTTTCGGACTATAAGTCACACTTTTTTTCATAGTTTGGCTGGTCGTGCGACTTAAAAATATATAATTTTGCATGTTCTTAAATTTGATTTTCACACTGACCGGCATGACCAAGGAGTAAACATTACCTACCACCAGAGGGCGGTCCAGGCTTTTGACAACTACCGGTGTATCTGCTACACTGGTTTGTTCTTCGGTGGGTTCATTCTTCTTTGTTGGTGTTTTTTTTTTCTACCAACCTCCCCCGGAGGACTATTCAGTCGCAACCAACCCTCCCCTACAAACGTGCATTTATCTTCAATGAAGGCAAATAAATAGTGATTGTGTGCTTGGGTTCAGCGGAATGGGAAACTATCTGGACATTAAAGTTTCAGATATGTTTTGACTTCACGGAGGTCACATAACTGGAGGTCACATAACTGGAGCTGCTGTTTAGCTCTGCGGCTAATGTTATAGCAACACTATGCGGCTGAAAACAGCCATTGGTTAGTTGTTCAACAAACGAAGACCCAAAAACTAATCCAGGCTCCCCACTGACGTAAACCGTACAGTTTAAGAGCTAACCGGCTAACACATCCAACAGCCGCTCCGTTAGCTATCATTCTGGGGCTAACATTTCCTGTACACGAATCACAAGTATCATAAACACCAGCTACTGGTGGAAGAAAGATAAATGGGAGCATGACAGCACGGATTAAAACACGATAAACATCGGCATTGATTTAACCGATGCAGTGACCGAAGGAGTTAAAACAAATGTGGAGCTGTCCCTGGAGATGTGGAGTGCCCCCCTCCTTAAAAAAAAAAGTGACTTGTGTATATATATA
>JAPTGZ010000022.1:21673892-21699427 GCA_029814645.1 Fowleria isostigma | reverse complement strand
TTCTATTCTATTCTATTCTATTCTATTCTATTCTATTCTATTCTATTCTATTCTATTCTATTCTATTCTATATTTAATTTACTGTCTGTACAGATGCTCATGAGATGAGTAAATTCAAAGGTTGCAATATAAAAGCGGAGAAAACTGAAGCAAAAGTGACTTTTCCAGCAAAATACATCATTATGGTAAGTGAATATAAAAACCAGCATCTACAACCACTGTTGTTGGTTGAACTACATGGGTTTTATTAAAGAATCTATGTTGCAGAAAATGACGGCGTTTCCACATTCACTATGGCACTCTGGATGTCCAAATGATCACATCTGATGACCATGAAAACTGAGAAACTTTTACCTGAAGTATTTCATTGTATTAACAAAATTAGTGGTTCAAAAGTTGTTTAACATTTCAGTTTAGATGCATTCAGTGGAAGTTGTTTAGATCTTTCAGGGTTAAACATGGTTTTAAGGAAAGAAAGTGAAGTAGTTTGGTTATATCCAACCCTAATTTCTCTAGTATTTGTAAAATTTGTGTCCTATTATGTGTTCTGTGTATCTAATCTTAGTCTTGATTCCCTCTGGTCTTGAGGCAGGTGGTGCTGACTCCAACACTACCTGTAGATTTAATACAAACATTAAAATATTGTAGCTGATCAAACTAATTTCAGATCTCTGAGTCAATAAAATGCATGAAATCATCTTTATTGTTATTAGTAACATAAAACTTAGTAATAAAAATCACACTGTTCCAACATTTTCTCATAAAAACAAATAATACTTAACACCTGGTAACTCTTGTAAAATAATATGTCTTTTCATAGTTTAGGGCTAAAAAGAGAAAATTAATTTAATCATGTGTTTTCAAGTCAAAGCAGTGTCCACAGGGCAGACAATTAAAGCACATTATTGCCTCGACATCCCACTCTGCTCAATGAAAGTACTGCTTCGCTTCTTCTTTAATGGTCCATCAGTGAGCAGAGTCTTCGCCTGTGGTGCGACACCACCTCCACACTGCGAGACCGGGTGCTTCAGATAGAGACCCAGGACCCTCCGTCAGCATCACCCCACAGTGAGCTGTAATGAGTTGGTGGATGTAATGAGAGCTAATGCTGCCACAGCTATTGAGCCTCTCTTGCCACCAGACCATAATGTGGCTCCCGCTGCGTTGTGTCAAACCTCCACATGTAAAGCAGACTGGTGCCAGAGAGCTGATGGCTGCCCCGCTGCAGAGCCTCCCCAGCAGCAGATGGATCAGAGAAAGAGGGACAAAGACCCCGTGGATCCTCTAATGACAGCATTTGGCTGGAGTTCAGCTTCCAACATGGAGTGGCTGAATTTATGTTGTAAATAACAGCCTTAGTCTCCGCTGACCACATATTGTCACCACTGGAGCGGTATGACACTGAGTATCATAAAATACTTCAAAATCTCAGAGTAGAGCCAACACTGACAGCTTGTCTCCTACTAGACATCTTTGCACTAAACACACTTTTCACATTTAAATGGGTAATTTCATTTTCATC
This sequence comes from Fowleria isostigma, assembly GCA_029814645.1. Classification (NCBI taxonomy): domain Eukaryota; kingdom Metazoa; phylum Chordata; class Actinopteri; order Kurtiformes; family Apogonidae; genus Fowleria; species Fowleria isostigma. The sequence continues at coordinate 21,697,905 of JAPTGZ010000022.1, read as the reverse complement.
ATCAATAAACTTCCCAAGAAAGATGTAACACATGCACATAATACCCTAAGACTCTGTCACCAACATTAACATGTCATTGTGCTATTGTAAGTGTTCATCAGAAACTTAAATCTACAAATAAACACAATCTAATACAATGTTAAAGGTGTAATATGTTCCATTTATCAGTGCTCCTTGTATACAAACTAGTAAAGCTGTGTCATTGTCTGAGCTCTATGAAAGAGGTACAGCCAAGAGAACTGTGAAACAGAGAAATAAAAATGGTGTTTCTACAGCACTTACACTCTAAATCAAATATAAATGCACTACCACACTGTGTGCGGTAGTGCTTAACAAAGGTGTACCACGGTAAGGCTGACCCTTTGTGGTTCCATCAGTGACTGATGAATGAGTCTTCTTGATATTCTATCTATCTTCAATATTGTTCTTATTCACTTCAGTAATTTCTCATGCATTTGAGGACATACTCATGACCATTCTTTGTTCCTAAAGGACAAGATTGTTTTTTTTTTATTTCTACTATTATTTTACTCATTACTAGTCCTAAAATCCTCTGGTTTCTTGAATATGCTGCAGCCTTAATGTTAGGAGTGGATATATATTTACAAAGTCAATGAGAGAAGATATAAATAAAAGACCCACCTTTGCAGCAAGATTGGGACAAAAATTCATCTGAAATATTTCATCACTTAATGTTTTTAATCCACAAATGTCTTTTGAATACTGAGAAAAAAAAATGGAAACATCACATTTACAGAAGTTAATTATTTTATCCTATTTTTTCTAAAATATTATTAAGCCTGAATGTGAGGAATGGATGTAAACATATTTACAGATTAAATGAAGCTGAGCAGAGCACAAAATATACTGATGTCATATTGTGACAACACAAAGAGGGCCCGGATGGGCTTCAAACCCCAGATTCCCAGGTGATAGTCACACGTGCTAACCAGTCGACCAAAGGGACATCCCCTCGGCCAAGTAGCCAGGACGCATGATCAACTGGAGGCACAGTGACAGGACCACCCACTGTCTCAATATGTATGTGTTTCTGAGGTTCTAGTAGAAATACTGTAGGAAAATGATCCTAAATTTTCCCCAAGTTTTACACAGATTGCAGTAGCTGTTGGTGAATTACACCTGTCACACACAGACAGACACAAACTAAAACAGTGGGAAGGTCTTATAAATTATTCCTTTTTGTAAAGGATTCACAGATCCTGTACGCAGGTTTATAAAACCACTTGATGTTTTCAGGTAAGGTGTGTTCACTGTTACCTTAAAGTTGTACTAAAATATTTTTAGCTCTTCTCATGAAATGATTGTGACAGTATGATTTATTGTTGATAGATAAAGTGTAAGTGGGACTCAGTGTATAATCATTGCACCTGATCAAAGGTGATTACTGATGCATAGAAACAGGAATACAAGGAGGGATGTGTCTCAAAACATAATTATTCCATCGTTATGGGAAAAAGTGTATGTTTGTTATCACTTGCCATTTTTTTCAGTGGAACAACCTGGAGACAAGTGTCTGGAGACTATGCTGGCTTTATCTTTTTTTTTTTTTTTAGCCACTGAATAGTGTTTAAACACAGATATGAGGTGAATAATAGTTTTATTATCAGCACAATATACTATATTTTTATATATTGGTGTTTTACAAGATGCACTTAACTGAATGCTAACACTTCTGGGCATCTGACCAACTTTTAGTTTCTCTAATAATTAACAGATTTGTCCATAATAGTGTGAAATAAGTTTGGACTGAATTCATCATGTTAGGAACCAGCCCCTTTAGCATCCCGCTAATGTTGCTGAAATGCTGAGGTTTGTTAAATGTCTTGAGTGCATAGGTGTGTGCTGAGCGTGACGGTGAGCTTGGTGGGCAGTTTGTCTCCTGAGCGGTGCAAGTGTCGTGTGACAGACCCCACCTCCCCCTCCCTCTTTTCCTCCTTCACCTCCTCCTCCTTCTCCTCACGGTGCTGGATAAAGATATTAGCTGGGCACTGTTGACACTGCATGCACAGCCGTAATGACCTCATAAATTTAGCTTGTGTGAAAGCGAAAAACAGAGTGAAAAAGGAAGGAAAGGGACTGTGGGCTCATTGGCAGTCCACTCTCACTCTCACTCTGCTCTAAACCACCCACTAGATTGTTTACCTACAGTTTACAGATGCACCAAAGACTCCTACAACCTGCACTTGACACTTGAAGGCTGCAGGGCTTCTTAGGGACATTTGCATTTCACTAAATAAAACATATAGATTTTTAAATATTTAACTTGACACTGATAAAAAAAAATGATACTGGACTTCTGATTTTGCAGATGTAAAAATCTAAACTCCTCTGTGAGTAAGACTCCTTTAAGGCAAGAAGATATGTGTTATATTATGCACATCATCAAAAATGTATTGCATTCTTTTCTATCTTTGCAGGTGCTGTTCTGGTTGTCATGGTGATGGGATGGATAGATTGTGGAATGGAGGTGCACGCAACTATTAGAGGTTAGAAAAAGGACATTTAAAACACTGCATTTACAGTTTATACATATCTGTCCTCTGATTCAGGAATAAACACAAGACACAATCACACCTCAAGGATGATCTGGAACCATAAAGTACAAAAAAAGTTCTGCAGGTCTGTGGCCATCACCTGATACAGAGGTTTTTAGCTGCAATGTTTAATTAAATTTGACTCAAAAGAGGTGCTGACCCATGCTTTGTTCTCCTATAAAATATCTGACTCAATTTACATTTATATAGGAATCTTTGTTAGTATTCTGTTTTGTAAGCATACGTTTATACATACAGGAACAGACACAAACAATCAAACTTTAATTAAATGTGCATGTGAGTCTGAATTACTACATGGGCCTACTAAGTCTGTATAGTTGATTGTGTAAGGGTTTAAGAGTTAAAGACCTAAATCTGTTTTTCTACATTTAATCTTTCCTGTCTGAGTTATAGCTGTTTATTATAATACTGTATTATCTTATGCATTTTGCATTCTCAGTGAAAATCAAATATTTTGTTGAATTTAATTAACTGATCATGTGGCTCAGAATCAATACAAAGGTTATTATGTCAACAGAGAAAACTGAAAAAAATGACTTTTTCAGCTAGATAAATTATTAACTGAACTTAAAAAAAAGTGTCTGCAACTACTGTCGTTTATTAAACTTGGGGTTGCCGTAAATCAATCCAGTCCTGTTCAACCCAATCAGGGAGCTGAGAAATAGCATTTGGAAATAACTTATTTTGGTGCTGAAAATCTCCTTTTAAATTGCAGACTATGATCAGGCATCTGTAAAATTATGAGACTTTTTCAAAATCACTTGCAAACTCCTCAGAGCAGCTTTAAACATAGGAAAATAAATAAAATTTTTAACCAGAAAAAAAGCAAAATTCAGAGGATAATATCATAACAAATGGTAATAAATCACTCAGGAGAGGTTAAGTAGAGAGAAAAAAAAATAATTTGGGAACTGACACAAAAATCACACTGGGTCTTCACAGGTTAATGACATGAGCAGGAACTGGATAAATTATTTTAGCCTCTAACACAGATTTTGTGAATCTAACATTTAAAGCTTTCCAAACACAATCTGAGAAAATAATGTGATATGTTAATTCACATTTAAATTAAATGTTTAAAACAATAAATAAAAATAAAAATAAAAATAAAAAACCATATTGGAGCTTAAGTAGGTTAAGAGGTTATCTAAACATGAACAAGCGTGATCCACTGAATAATAAGTAAGAGATTAAAATGTGGACAGTGTTGCCAGGATCCTGATGTGAACTTGATGTTGACATGTGACTGTCAGTGACTTTGCCTCAGTTTGATGCTATGGAGGAAGGAAGTAATGTTTTCTTGGCAGCAGCAGTGTCAGTCCTGCCGCTCCGGTGTCACATGGCCGGTATTGATTGTTAGATCCAGGAGCTGTTAAAGGCCTACTTGCATCTCAATGTGTCCTTCAGTAAAAGATTAATGTGGTCTCTGAAAAACAAACTCTATCCCCGCTTGCATGTCTCTTTAATATTAATGAAAGTTTAATGGCAGTTCTCCAAATCAAAGTGAGCATCTAAATTAAGCTGCTCTACAAACACAAAGATCAACAAAAATAACAACGTGTATCATTTCTAGTGTGTGTTTGTGTGTAAATGTAGGCTGATGAGGACACACACAGACATGGACACGTTAATGAAGAAGACAAACACCAGTCATGACAGAGGGTCAGCTCAGGTTAATCCTCTGTGGGTTTATGGAGATGTCTGATCGGTGTTCACATAAATATTGGTATTAGACTTATTGCCTCCCATAACAAAAAACAGATACACATATTGTTCACTTTTAATTAATAGCTGTCTCCTGAATTGATATTGATCTGGTAATAGTCAAAGCAGGTGAATAATCCACTGTGCAATTTTAATGTGTATTGTTCTATAATTTTCCTTTCCTTTTGCTGGATGGCAAAACAAATGCTCAGTGTACATGTGTGAATATTTGGAAAATACAGTTTGAACCTTTATGCATCACAGACACAATTTTTTTACTTGAACTAAAGTAAGGTCATGTTTTGTTTTGTTTTTGTTTTTTACTATATCACACTAGCACACAACTCAACCTCCTAAAACCAAGAAAAGTACAAGTTTTGGCTTTTTAAAAACTAAATAATTGCCTATATTTACATTTACATTATGCATTTGGCAGACACTTTGTCCAAAGCAACTTACAAAGGGAAGGTAAACAGCTGATTTTCTCTCTCTAATAAAAATTAAACACCACAATAAGAATAAAAATATAAAATAAAATACAAATCAGATCAAAGACATAAGAACAGCGGTAACATTTACCAAAAAAAAAGCCAACAAAAGCCAATACAAAATACAGAGCAGAACAGTAGAATAAAATAATAATGCACTAAAAAAAAACATGGAATGTTGACTGTGCTAGGACAGGAGGTGCTCTCTGAAGAGACCTGTAGGAACGCCCCTGTTCTGATAGTGCTCAGTAGGTCATTCCACCAGCGTGGGACCATCCATGAAAACAGCCTGGATTGTCCTCTGCGAGGTTTTGGGACAGCCAGACGACTCTTCCTTGATGAGCGGAGTGGTCGTGGGGTCACATAAGCCTTGATCAATGTACTTAGGTAGGTAGGAGCAGACCCATTCAGAACTTTGTATGCTAGCATCAGTGATTTAAATTGGATGCGTGCAACAATCAGTAGCCAGTGTAGCTCAATGAACAAAGGGGTGACATAGTAATTAAAGGATTGATATTGAAACCATTATGTTGGTTCTCTGATGCATTTTTCTTTTTTTTTTATGGAATATCCTTGCAGGGTATTTTTTTTTTTTTGTATAAAGCTGTAAAACTATTGTCCACAAACCTGGACAGAAAACTCATAGCTGGGTCTTAGGAGGTTAATTTTGTGATATATATAAATCCTTTACATTACTATGAATAGTAAAATAGCATTTCTTGGACTTTTCTGGTCACCATTAATCTTATTTTTACAGCTTTCCTTTGTAAAACCAAATCCCATTGTGCTCTGTCAGAAAGTTCTCACAGATGAACAAAAACAACCGTCCAGCTGCGTTCTTCCCCGTTATGATGCAAAGGTGAACTAAAATTAGACACTGTGACACAAGAGTTTGTTCCTGAATCCAACTGTTTCAATAATGTGACGCTTTATAGGAGTCTGTGTTGACAGAGAAAAAAAGTGAACAAGTCCTTCCAAAGATGCACAAATATTTGTGTGGTTGTGAGTAAATGTTGGCATTTTGACCTAAATATGTATTCAATAGAAATGTGTAAAAGTACTATAGAAGTAATTCATAGTTATTTGGCAGTAAAATAAGTTTTAATAGTAAAATTAAAATGTATAAATGTATGTAACAAATGTTTTTACCCATAAATAAAGTCCTCTGTTTCAGTTTTCTCCAAACAGCAGCAAAAATTACTTTCATTTCTGTATTTTTAAGTTAAATTAACTCATCAATCACTAATATTTTTAACCACTAATGTGTTTTTGCTTACATTGGTCTATAGTTTTTTTTTAAATGATCTGCTTCAGTGATAAAAATGTGCTAGATCTTATATATTCTGATAACATGAACTGGAACACAAGTGACACAAGTTCTGGTTGGCTTATTTTTTAAAATATATAATAGTGTTATTACATACATTGTTGCCCATAATGTTGGTATAATTCCATTTTGAAACAAACTCCTCTTTTTATTCCTATTTATACACATCGGTGTCATGTTTGACCAGGCACATTGTCTTAAATAATTCTTATTTTTGTTAATGTATTTATTCTGTTATCAAGTTTCTTGTAAACTAAAAAGAAATGTTTTGTTTTGTCTTTTCTGCTTGAAATAAATAAATGAATGAATGAATAAATGAATGACATAATGAGTCTCAGTTACACTTTCTCTGTCAAGAATGAATCACATTGTCACAACCATTTCATTAGAAGAGGTAAAAAATATTCTATTCCAACATTAGGGGCATCATTATATATATATGCAGTTTTATGTATGTTTAACGTCTGACTTTATATACTAATTATACACTACATAGACTCTAAAAAATTAATATATTCTAATGTGTTTCAAATTAACTTATTCTCTCATTAATCTACAGAATTTCACATGCTGAAAACAATTTTTTTTTTGTAAATTAAATGATCTAAATCTGATCAAATATCACTACTTTTATCCTGGAACCACCTTGCTTGTTGACCTGCGTTATTTTTGTATTTTTGACAGTGACAGGTTGTTAAGTTCATCTGTCTATGGTGACAAACTGTGGAAACATAGGACACAGTCTCATGTGTTGGACCAGATTGTCTGTTTATTCCTGATAGTACAGACATATTCCATAGTGACAATGCCAGGGTTCATCAGGCTCAGACTGTGATAGAACGGTTCAAGGATCGTGTGAACTCATTTTCACACAATGGCCACCACAGAGTCCAGACCCGAACCCCAAGTAGAGTGTTTGGGATGTGATATAGACTTTATACAGCGGTCCAACTCTCCTGTCATCAATACAAGGTCTTGAATGAAAACTATGGATGGATACAAATGTTGTGGCATTTAGTCTGAGCACTGAGTGGCATAAATGATGGTATGACAAATGTGTCCTGTAATTAAAGCTATCCAACAAAATATTGTAATTGACTTTCTTTGAGTATTGACCAGCTCAGTAGTTTACAAGTACCACTGAGGAACTACAACATTAACCCATGATGACCCAGTGTGACTTTTATGGCAGTTTCCAAATAACTTTTTCTCTCTATTTAACCTTTCCTAAGTGATTTAACACCATTTGTGCCATTATCCTCTAAATTTTGCATTTTTTCCAATGAAAATCACCTATTTCCTTCATTTAATTGACTGATCATGTAGATGTTTATAAAAGCTCAGAGTAAATTCAAAGGTTATTATATCAAAACAGAAAAAAAAAAGAAGAAAAAGTCGCTATTTTAGTAAAATACATCATTAACTCAACATAAACCCAGTGTGTCCATCCACTGCCATTGGTCCAACTCCATGGGTTTTGGTGAGTCCATACTGTAGAAGATGACGGTGTTTTCATATTCCAGAGCCTTTGAATGTCCAAATGGGTTATATCTGATAACCATGAAAAGATAAATTTTATTTTACATAAATTATTTACATGTATCGATAGGTTTAATGGATCAACAATTTAGATCAGCAGATGCGTTTGGTCGATGGTCAATGTTTGGGTTTTTATGGGTTGAAATTTGAAATGAGCTTTTTTGCAAAATACATACTTTTACTTTTAATTAGAAAAATAGTAGTTAAATTAAGTATAGTTTTCTGATGATGTTCCCGTCTTTGTATTGCATGAACATTCTCAATTCAAGTTTTACATAGCGTATTTCTAGGTTGTGGCATTTTTGATAATGTGTACTTTTTTCACTTTTGACATTTACACTCTAGAATTTTGTTAAATTTGCTTTATTATTGTTTATCCAGTATTTATGCTTTATGAACATGCTTATAAATCCTTATCAAACACCAAATACAATTAAAAACTAGATACCATACAAAACAGCACATATGTTAAGTAGTAAGAAAAGAGTTGTGATTTTTTTTAACAACCTGTCAATTTTTTAAGTAAAATAAAGTCATTCCTATGAAACATACAATAATTCCTGATAAAACAATGTGGAGGCTCTTGAGGGGAAATAGGTGACATTTTTTCAACCTTAAATAAAGTGTTTTGATGAAAGAAGTCGGGCACTGAGGCCCAGGTTGAAACTAACTGGAATGCTCCTTTAGGTTTTGGTGGCTACGCCCTCCCTGCTCTAGTTTTACTGAAAGACTTGAAAACAGTCACAGGAAGGAGTATATCAAGATGGAGTTCCTTTTTTAAGCCACAGTCTTATTGTTTCACCTCAGAGTAGCCGAGTGGAGGAGACACGCTCTTTCCTCGCCTGACGCAAACAGGAGACACTGACAGAGATGGACCTCGAGCTTCAGACGCACGTGTCTCACAGGATCTTTTAGGAAACACATCCTGTTCGATAATGTAACTGTACATTCACTACATCATGACTGTATGAACGCCTCCTCTGGGTCTGTGTAGTCCAGGGAGATTTACTGACTAGGTTTTGACATTACACATTTCAGACCTGAACCCATTCAACATCTCTAAAAAACATCAAATAAAGCTGAGGTTTTGCATTTGCACCATGAGGTCAAATCTAAGAGTGATATGAAAGGCTGTGAAGAAAAACAAGACAAGACACATGAAAACAACAAGTGAAAAGGTTTAACACACCAAATACTGCTTTCTGAACTGTTCTTATGTTAAAACAGGGGTGTAATGCTGGTTAAAAATGAGCAGGGGCTTACTTTCTTTGTATTGACTGAGCTTTGAAAACACATTTTTGCAGAGTTTTCATTTTCTGAATGTTGTCAATACTATTTATTTAGGTGTTTTCAAAACTTCTCTCCCCTGCCTTCAGTTTAATCTATTAATTTCTGCTTCACATTACAACAACTGTGGCAGTGCACCTTTCTGTAGCATTTTATTACTCATTTTTAAAGCTCCTAATTATACTACTCATGTTTTAACCCGTAATGAGCCTATGACCACTTCCTTAGATGAGCAGCTCATGGTCTTTTGGTTCTCCTGGTTGAATAAAGGTGAGTTTGCTTTAACAGACCAAACCCTATACTCTGGAGTGATTGAAACTAGATCTGTTCACTGCATTAATCCTATTAACTGGGTGAAAAACTTTTCTTTCCGAATCTGAATTTATGTTTTGTTTTTCCGTTGTTTTATTTTTTACTGTCAGATAAAAACTATACATATGAAAAGTCTTAATTAAATAGCAATTCAAAAGTGCTTATTGAAGTAAGTGTGAATTAACAGTATTTTTACCATAAATTAATCTTTTCAAAATGGATCAACTTATACATAATTCAAATTACAGGGGGTACTGGGGGATGGGGGTCTGTACTCCCCGATGAAGACCCAGACCCCCTAAAGAGACTAAAATATCAGTTTTGGGGGGTTTGGGTAATTCTTCTGAGTTTGTGGGAAAATTAATAATAATACAGTAACAGTCCACTACCATTGTTATGTGTAGGAACAGTTTCATGTAAAGCCATTTTAGTCAACCTTTTTGTGGGCCATACCATTTTAACCACAGCAGCGCCAAAAGCAACTGAGATGTTAAATTCAGTGGACTGGTAGATGTAAGCAGCTAGCAGACATCTAGCTTGTTGAACATGTATTATTTTACCACTTTATTTAATTTTTTAGTTCGTTTATGGATACAAGATAACGTTCTTACAAGTTCAATTACTTAACATTGTTCCACTGAGGCTGGTACAGTCCATGTTAATGTTAACTAAATGCTTGCAAGGTAAGCTACGTCTCTATTTAAACCAAGCTTCCAGTCCCCAACTGTTGAAAATATTATTTACACCTGTTTTATTGATCACAGCTGAGGCACTAACCCCATATTCACAAGGGTTTATCTGGACATTCAGAACATTCAGAATCTCTCGTTCAAGTGTTTTTGTTATAATTATGTTATTATTACAATCTTAGAATTTAATCTCAAAATAAACCTCTTTCATGAAGTGGGATGTTGGCTGTTTATAAATGTATGACTTTTACAGTTATTGTATTTCAGTGCACTAAACTCTTAACTTTTTGGATATTAGATAATGTAGTCTACTGTTTCTTATTTTGTCTCTTGTCTTGACCTTGACTGTGAGTTCGCCTCACTTATCTTACACTTAAACACTAAATGTGGTCCCAAGCGCGGCTCTACTTATTGATGTGGTAGTGACCCATGATGGTCATAAGCAGTGAAGGGAGTACCCTCCAATTTTGGAGGGATAATTCACACTCTGAACTTAAATGCTGATTTTGCTCAAAGGCACTATAGGTCCTGTGGTTAATCTATAAAATAAGAGAGAGTTCAGATGCTTTGGCCTTTTCATTTCTCAGAATTTAAAAGTTATTTATGGACTAAATTCATCCTGTTATGAAGTGTTTCAGGTGAATCATCCTTGACGCAAACATGTCACATGTTGGATCTTCTGGATCCAACATATGACTTGGTTGGGATGTGAAGAAAAGTTTGAACTGGCATTTGTGGTTATACCCATGTTGTATTTGACAAAGGTTTGCCACAGTGATCCTGAGTCCATGTGTTCTATCAGCTGTAGGTGAATGATGGGTCTTGATGTGTTGTCGTCTGATGGATCAGAGATTAGGGAGTTCAGTTTAGGCTTGACCACTTCTTTACCCTTTACACAATAAAATACATTCAAACTCCTTGACTCTTCGAATTATATTGAGCAAAGCAATGGGTGAAATATCCTAATCCATTGTTATATTTCATTGAGGAACTTTGATTTTAAACATTTAATTTATTTCTTCACACATTTAATATCACTACTTTTTTCAATTTACATTTTCCATACTTTCCCAAGTTTTTCTTATTTACACTTTTTAGAGTTGAGAGAGAAGGTAAATGGATAATAAACCACTAAAAAAGCATATATTATTGCTGTTTATCCTAGTCTTTTCATAAGTATTGTGCATCATTACATAAATATAGATTATCACCTTCAGCGTTACCCTTAAATCATAACCTATGGTTGTATGTGTGATTTATTCCCCTTCATCCCAAAACTCTCCTCTGCTTTGTTTGTCATTATTCTCTGCAGCTGCAGAGCCCACCTTCCTCCCCTTTATTGACTCAACATGAAAACACAATTATTGCACCAACAAAAATGGGGTCAAATGTGCAGCCACATAATGTTTTTCAATGAGCCAAACACTCTGTTAGTGACAAAGCTGTTTGTAATCTCAGCAGGAGGAGCACACTGAGAGGAATACTCCAACACATTTGATTTAAGTGACTGTTTAGACTACACAGTAAGTGTGTGTTTTCTTTTTCCTTCTAAGGTTTTATGGAATGCAGCGACAAACTGTGCAATCATATGCCAGTGGCTCTTTTTTAGGTTTCTTCATGTCGTTGTGGATTGAGTTTTGCCCTTATACTGCGGTAAAAGTATTTAAGGAGAGGCTGTTCATCTCTGTGTTTTAGTCTCACATATGTAAACATATACATCATAATTTAAATATAATCACAATCATACTTTAATGACGAAAGGGGGATTTTGGTTGTGGCAGTTACACCACAAGAACACAAATTTTAACCAAAATAATAATAAAAAAAAGATGAAGCTGATTTCATCCTTTTAATCCTTTACTGTCCCCTTCAGAGCCACTCCCGATGTTTACCCTCCAGTTTGTTGTTGTTTCACAGAGACCACAGATATTATTCTGGGTAATAAATCTTCACCAGCTGACCACTGTTCAGCAATAAAAATAGCTTTCCTTAGTGACTCACAGTAAATTCACAGAGGGGTTAAATGTGAGTATGGTGTCCATAAATTGCTAAGGATGTGAAGTTGGGTTGTGCAGGAAACAGGGAGAGCAGCTTCCTGTTATGTAGAAAAGAGCCTGTTGTGCACCAATTAGACAGTAAGGGAAACAAGGCTGTTCTATCACTGTAGGAAAGTAAGGACTTAAGATCACAATTAATGTGGCTTTGGAATAATAATAATAATAATAATAATAATAATAATAATAATAATAATAATAATAATAATAATAATAATAATAAAACAGTCCCCATGGTGGTCTGAATCACTGAAAATTACAAATTAATCTCATATTTTTTAGTCTGAAAGAATAAATACATATATTCACATGGTATATATATTGCTCAAAGTTTATCAAAACATGCCAAATATTTGTGATACTTAGGTTTTTGTGAATATCTGGAGCGTCAACTTTTTTTTTTTTTCTTTTTCTCACATTTACTGCGTCCTCTATGGTCCATTATTATTTAAATGCAAACCTTTAAATGCACTAAAGCTTTTACCACACTTGATGGACCTGCTACTGCGGTGAGATGGTCCCGGAGTTGGGCTGCAGAGGGGAGCGGAGCCTCTCTCCATTTGGTTTCCAGTCGCGTCCTGCTTTACGCGCCGCAGGACGCACCAACGATCAGCTGAGCAGCGTGTCACAGTCAGAGGAAAACCCACGGAGCTGTTCCACCAGCCTCAGTCTCCTCTGTCCCGACACTTCAGCGGAGTTTGCTGCAAGCTCCGCGTCACTTTCTTTTTTTTTTTTTTTTTGTCAAACTTCATGTGGGCCTGTCGTCGCCGCTTTCGTGGACGAGATGTGGGAGATGTTCGTTGCGCAAAAATGAATACAGGTGAGATGATTTATTTTTAGGGATTGAGGGTGTTTTGATCCGGTTTTGTAATATGTATATAGAATGTTTTCAGCAAATGTAAACAGGCAGTAGATGAGATTTTTTTTTATTCTCATTAGATAATATTTGATTTATTTTCACTGAAGGGTGAATGAAGCAATAACAGGATGTAAAACTAGCCACACTTTAAGATGCCCATAATGGAATATTAAACATATTATAACTTTATAGTCACTAGACATGTTAAAATTCCACTGAAGAAACAGATAAAGTAACATAAATGGACGCAGAAATAAGCTTTGCAGTCACCTATAGGTTCAAGCTGAAAAAAAATCTCGGTAAGTAATATTTGGAGAATCAGGAAAGGCATTCACACCAAGTAACCTGTAACCATGTAGTTCCTGTAAAGATCCTGCATAGTTAGTGTATTTCACATCCTCTAGTGGAAGTATCAGTTTAATGTATTAATTTTAAATTTAATGTGCACTTTTTTTGTCATTGTCCTGTGCTGCCAGCACTATTACCTCAAAGCAGTAAAGTCTGTGAGAGGTTTCTCCTACTTGAATCACAGGAAGTGAGTCAGGGAAATCCCTTAGATTTTTTTTGTATTCTTTTTCAAAGGGTGTAAGAGCATACAATGCATAGCCCTAATTTTATAAGTAAAACTGTAAATTTAACTATTTGAATTTAATTATTACATGTAGATATATAAGCTGAAAAATTCCAGCTTCATATTGGCTGTACAGATTGTCAGTACCTTCTAAATATTCTACAGATTTATGGAATAAATGGTCAAATGGTGAGCACATGAATATGATCTATGAATGTGAATCTAAATGACCCATTCGTAGATTAGTGCTGTTTTGTCTGTTGTGAAATTAGATATTTTAAGCGGTTTTAGGTCACAGGAACACAATACAAATGACCTTAAAGCTATTTTAAAGCCCATAATCTTACAGTTTCCTTTTCCTGTTGTTCTTTCAGACTGCACCAAGCCTTCTGTTGCTCCAAAGCCAAGATTTGTTTGTCATGCCTCTCCTCTCATGAGTGCAGCCAGGGGTCCTAAACCTTCTATAGCCCCAAAACCCAAAGTCCCACCAGAGCTCAATGGGAGAGACGTGTTCTTCTCAGGCAACCAGGGAGGATGCATTAATGGTGGATTACTGACGTCCACTGGTGATGAAGAGAACGGAACACAGAACGGGTTGAATACAGTGGATGCAGAGAAATCACCATCAGATGAATGTGGCTCCTGTGTCTTTGAATCACTGCAAGAAGATTTACAAGTTGTCTCACAGGGACCACATGATGGAGAAGTAACAGTGGATGAAAAAGAAGAAGAAATGGTTCAGAAAATGGATGAGGATTGGAGATTAACTGACAGCATCCTAACAGAGGAGGCAGACTCTCTGGAAACACTGTGGATCAGTGATGCTGGACTCACAGCTGACTCCGAGGATGCAGTGGAGATGACGGACACTGACTTGAACGAGGAGATGGATGCCGATGGTTGTGATGCAGGCGAAGCGCTGGCTGACACAGATGGCCTCTCCATGGGAGACATCTCTGTAAATAGTATCGATGAGGAAGCCGGCTGCTGTTCTGCTGCAAAGAGGCCTGAGACAGAAAATCAAGGGCTGAAACAGAGGCAGGAAAAACTGCAAATTAAAGAGGAGGAAGCAGGTGACTGTACAGCAGATGATTTGACAGAGTCTCTGTCGGATGAATCTGGGCTCCTCAGCAGTGAAAACACAAAGGACACTGAAGGGAAATCCATTTTTGCAACAGAGAGAGAACTGGAAGAAGTCCCAACAAGTGATTGTGAAGTTACACAAATGAACTTAAAGAGCAGCCATAAAATAAAGGGAAAACATGAATGCAACAATGAACAGAACATCAGTTTTTATGGCTTTAACCGTGAAAATCAGAAACAGATACCTGACAGACATGTTGTCTTACATGAGGTTCCATCTCAGGAGCCTTACTATTTCTCATCAAAGGACATTATTAACAAAGAGCTGTTCTTAAAAAGTAACAAAGATCACAGACTGCCAGAGAGTCCAGTAACAACACCAAAGCTCTTATCCAGCAGTGGAGTACCATCATGTAAATATAAAAAAGTCACAGATGAACTTTTGCAGCATAGGAAAGCTACAGTAAATGAGCAGGCAGACTATGTTTCGTCTGAGATTTACGTGGAGATTGGTAGCAGTGATAAGTACAGCCGTGATGGAACTGATGAGAACAAAGTAAGAACATGTCAGAACAGGACAACTGGCAGAGACGAGGATCACAAAGTGCTCACAGCGGAGGCTTTGTTGAATCATCTGGACTCCCAGCCCAGATTCAGGCTGGTGTCCATCTCAGTGCCAACGGACACTGACACCTCGCTGACCTCCTCTCTGTCTGAAAGCCAGCTGCTTTCTCCATGTAACTCAGATGTCTTCAGAGATGAAGATGACCTGGAGGGTCACATCATACCATTTTTGGATGACACCACTGATGTGGAGCAGGACTTCAGCGATGAACATGTCTATGAAGAACCAGGTCATATTTCTGAGGGAGAAAATGTTTATAAGATGTGCTCTAGTTCATCATCACAGCGCATTAATAATAATTTAACAGATCTGGGGGTACACTTTGGTCAGTGGTCCAGTAGGAGTGGATTTGGCCAAACTGGACCAACGTTGAGCAGCAGCCCCATGTTGAAGACAGCTTCCCGCCACACAAGCTACCCTAAACCCCACTATCTGTCCTTGTACCCCCGCTCCCTGTCCATGGAAGGACAGGAAATGCCTTTGTGTGTTTACAAAGATGCAGACGGATCTCCAATGCAGAAAGGTGCTATTTTTAAAACTGGAAGCTTCTCCCAGCGTTCACCTCTGTCGTCCAGTGGCTTGTCCACACCAACATCTGTAGTGGATATTCCTCCTCCGTTTGAGCTGGCTTACATCACCAAAAAGCCCATCACAAAGAGTTCACCCTCACTTCTCATAGAGGGGGACTCTTCAGAGAAAACCAGGAAGAAGAAATCCTCCATAAAGCGCTTCCTGATGCTGAAGTTTAGGAGAAAAACAGAGAGTAAGCCTGTGGTGGATGTCAGCCCATCGTCTCCAAACTCAGCAGAATCCAGCTCACATACACCCAGCAGACTGATTAGTTTAGACAGACACAGCCTAACTAGTTCCCCACACTTAAACTCACGCTCTTCCATCAAACCTCCACTTTCATCGGAGCCTGCCTTCTTGTTGTACAAGGAAAGCAAAAGGAAAGAGAACTCTGTGGCTTTTCTTAACCGCAGTGTCATCCGAGTGGAGTCGTTTGAGGACCGGTCCCGTGTGCCTTTCACACCTCTTCCCCTCACCAAGCCTCGCTCCATCTCCTTTCCCAACACTGATACCTCTGACTATGAGAATGTTCCTGCCATTAGTTCGGACTATGAGAACCTCCAGGTCCCACAGAGGAGGCCTGTGCGACAGGTGCCATTCACAGACTTTTTTGACCGTCCGAGTCGTGTGTTGTCATCCGCCAATGAGACAGACGGTTATGTGGACATGAGCAGCCTCCCTGGGTTTGAGAGCAAAACTCAGTCACCTGAGCAGGAACCAGAAAGGTATGTCAAATAAGTGCATGAAACATATGTAAAATAAATGTTTATGTATATAGTTGTGATCCAAGGGGAAACCAGAGGACTGAATAATGACGCTAATGTGGCAGTGGCATCACCTGCAGTTCTCTGAGTGACCACTTGAGGCTGACATGAAAATGTTCTGTAAATAAGCTCAGTGCATTATCTGAACTCACACTGTTGAAAAAATGAAGACTAGGCATCCTTTGTTTTGTCCCACATCTGGTTGGTTGTCTCTTCCTTGAATATCCACTATAAATATGTGCTAGATCTTCCTCCTGCCTAATGGTCTCTGTTTCCACACACTCCCCGCTGTCTGTCTGATCTCTGTGTCGGACCATGTTCCTCTGTTTCCCCATGTGTGTCTCCTCACCTCCTATTTCTTTGTTGCTGTTTCTAAAAAGGTCTTCTGAAGGTTTGCCATGCCTTGAATTGTTGGAGTCTGTGTCCATAATCACCTTTAAGGCTTCTGAAGCTGTGCACATTCCCTGCGGAGCCAATGTTCTCCCATTCAATGTGAATGGTGTTTTATATGTTGCTATGGGATAGCAGGGATTCTAGTTGGAAAACTTTACAACCGGTCCTTCTGTTATCTGGAAAAGCAGCTTGTTTGTTTGTTCACGGCTGTATTTAAATTTAGTGCGGTCTTTTGATAACGTAAGCAGAGGCTTTTTGCCTTCCAGTTGGAGGCGAAGCAAAAAATCACATGGGTGTGACATCATTCGTGAACGTGTCTATGGACACATTGAATGTTATTGTTTACTTCTGGTAATCCTGCACATGCGCAGTACGCTGGGGGGGAAAAAGCACTGCTCCTGCTAATGCAACTTAACTAAAGTAACCACTGTTGTCATCAATTTAGAAGCATGTGCTCAAAAAGGAAAATCAAAGACAAAAGTATGCCTAATTTAGATCACCTTTGTGCTATGACTGTGAAAGGTACAACGTAAAACTAAGTGTACTGAGTGAAAAGTTTCTACCCAACGAACTGTGGGTTCTGTCACCAGTGGAAAATATTTCCGCTTCTTGCTGCGCTGCAATTTTTAAAAGTAACTGGTGTCAAGAATTGAGAGTACAGTCTGGATCAGAGCGGTCCCAGACAATGGAGCCCTGCTGGTGGGCTCCGCCACGATGCGAGGGGCTTCACTGCTGGCTCGGCTCAGCTGGGAGTCTCACGCTGTCTAAACCAGGGGTAGGCAACTCCAGTCCTAGAGAGCTGATGTCCTGCATATTTTAGATATTTCCCTCTTCCAGTACACCTGGATTAATTAATGATCAGCTCATCATCCAGCTCTGTGGAAGCCCGATAACGATGTAACGGCTTCCAGGTGTGGACGAGGGAAATATCTAAAACATGCAGGACACCGGCTCTCTTGGACCGGAGTTGCCTACTGCTGGTCTAAAACGATGAACGCTAGGCATCCTTTGTCTGTTCGTTCCTTGAGTGTCCACTATAAATGTGTTTTATATCTTCCTCCTGTCTATGACTCCACCCCACCTCCTCCACTGTCATCTCCGTGTCGGATCCGTGTTGCTCCGTTTACGTGTCTGAGTACCTCATCTCCTATTTCTACACTACCGTCTCTAAAATGTTCTTCTGAGGGTTCATCATACCTTGAATTGTGTCCACACACATCCTTAATTCTTCTGAATCTATGGGTGTGTCCTGCGGGACATTCTCTGGTGTTTTATCTGGACAGCTGGGATTCAAGTTGGAAAACTTTACATCCTTCCTTACATTCATTCATCCTTCATTTAACCAGAAAAGTGGCTTTTTTGTTTGTTTGTATGTTTGTTTGTTGGTCCATTGGCTATATTTAAATTTGGTGCGGTCTTTCGATAACTTCACAGCTAAAACCAATGCAGTGCGCTGCAGGAGCACAATCTTTTTGCCCTCCAGTCTGAGACGGAACAAAAAATCACATGCGTGTGACGTCACTTGTCAAGGGGTCCATAGGCTGTGATTCAGAGCTCCTGTGCATTGAATATAAATAAATATTCTCCATGACAAAAATGCTGTTTTTTTAATTATGGTATAACAGCTAACAAGCTAAAATTAGTAAACCATAAAATATTAACTTATAATCACAAGTAGAAGAAGGGTTAAAAAAAAAAAGCTGCAACATTTGAAGGAAAAAAAAAAGAATAACTTCACAGATTCTTTTATCAAATATGTCATTTACTTTACTAGCTCTTATTGACAATACCTTGCCTGTTAGCTCCATATAGCCACATTAACTAATTATAGCATTAGCATTAATTTGGTATTTCATTATATATTCTGTCAGTTAGCCTGCTAATTAAGCTTGTGCAAATTAGCATATTTATTAGAAGTGTGGTAATCTTTTGTTGCAAGGATGCATCATAATCAAATTGGAAACATGAAACCAGTGAATAAAGCACATACTGCACACTGATGTACAATATGTGTTGTTTTTGTGGTATTTGATGGGTCACATAGATGACAGAACTAAAAAAAAAAGCAACTCCTTGTTGTAATTTGACTCTTGGAACCACTTTTTACATGTGGGAGTTAAGATTTATGACTACTTGTATTAAATAATGAAAAAGTAGCCATGGGCAGTAATATTGGAAACTGAGGACTATAGACTGAGAATCATTATACTTTTGAATAATTCACTGGTGGATCATCAGTGAATTGAATCGAGTTCACACCTCTAATGTTTACACAAAGGTGACATTACTATTGTTATTTGGTGTGAGTTAATTATGTTAGTTTAATGCTGTAGTAAATGTTTTCAGTAAGTTAGCAGTATTGTTATCTTGATGAGTAGTGTTGAGAGATGATGATTATTTTACACCAGAAAATTAATTTCATCATAATTGAGGAAAGCTCATCTACACGTCATGCACGAGAGAGTTGAACAAGGTGAATATATCATAGGACCATTGGGCACTGTATTCAATTTCTGATTTATAAATCACATGTGAGAAAAGGTGAATTAGATTTTTTTTGTTCTCATCATGATGGGTAATAAATTAAAATGAGGTTGACTAAATTGATTACAACTACTAATACTAATATTAGGTCTTATAAAATAATAAATAATACAGTATATCTGGCCTGATCATACATTGTATAGAGGCAGTGTTTTCCAATGATATATTAAAAAGTTTAATAACTGACACATGAAATTATCATATTTTGAGGGAAATTAATGCAGGCACGCCATAACCAAGAGATTTGTTTAGTAAATTGTAGCCTGGCATTGACTAATAATTCTTAAATGAGAGCTAGTCTTAGCCCCCTTTGTTTTCCAAGAGGTGTTGTCAACCACCTCAGATCAGAATAAATGCAAATGGACGGATCTACGATAATCACAGCAACGCCGAGTGACAGCAGGTAGAAGCTCATCAGCATATCTAACAACATCTGACCCATTCCATTTCAGATAAGTGGTGGTGTTTGGATCCATTCAGTCTAGACTCAGTGGAAATCCGTTTTAATGAGAATAGTGTCTGACTGATCTGCTAGAAGGTTCCCAGGTTAGGGAACTATA
This sequence comes from Fowleria isostigma, assembly GCA_029814645.1. NCBI lineage: Eukaryota > Metazoa > Chordata > Actinopteri > Kurtiformes > Apogonidae > Fowleria > Fowleria isostigma. Next base: position 21,677,960 of record JAPTGZ010000022.1, on the reverse strand, counting down.
ATACTGATATGTTGCTATATTCAAAATAAAAAACCTCATATTTAAATTCTGAATAACTTCTTGTTAATCATGAAGTGAGCTCATCACAACCACAAACACAACATGTGTTTATGGATAAGCCTGATTGGACAGGAAATGAATTATAACTGATCTGATCACGGCAAGGAAGTATCAGAGTGACTGAGTGATCAATTAGTGCGCACATACACACACACACACACACACACACACACACACACACACACTAAACAAAGAAGCTTTCAGTAGAGTCTGTTTAATGACACCCATCCCCTGCTCTATTTTGGGAGGCGACTATTCTTGGCGCATCATTACTGTCATTAGCACAGCCTCATATTATTAAATCATTATCAGGCATTATCACCATTAAGCTGATGGTTACATTCAGTTCAAAGCTTTGCACCTGTTTTTGTGGATGTGCATTCCTTACATAATAAGAATATAAATCAGCCACTGTAAAGTTTATATCTACTTAAATTTAAGGTCTGAGAGTTGTCTTGAGGTCAAAGTGAGGGGCCGGGTTTAAGTATGTTTTAAGTCTGTGATACACATGGAAACGTGTGTGAGAGGACGTGCTGTTGTCGAGGTTACGCTGTAGTTTTTTGGCCTTGGGTGAAGGACACAGGCAGATTGTCACTGTAAACCTTCTTCCCAGGCCGTAAACAAGTTCATCCTTTTCAACAGGAAACAAGTTGGCTTTGAACTTTACAGTGCGCTGTCTGTAGATGTTATGCTTCGTATAACACAGATGAGTGACTAAAAAAAGAGCGCCTTACAGAGTGAAAAAACATTACGTCTTAAAGTTGACGTCCATGAGGAAAATTTTTAGGATACGCATTTTATTCTGTACCACATGGCCCCCGATTCACAAAGATGCCGTTCTTACATTTGTAAAGAGTCTTTGTGTCTGTTCCAAACCAGAACTTTTTGAGAGTGATTGAAAACAACCTAATATTACCATAGGTTTCTATCACTTCATTTATTCTTCACTGATTCACCATTACAGCAATTTCTTTTTTTTAAACATATTTATAATTTTTTTGATGCAAATTTAACCCATAAAGATTCAGTGTGGCTTTGATGCCAGTTCCCAAATAAATCTTTCTGTATTTTTAGCCTTTCCTAAGTGATTTATTACCATTTACTCTACTATTCTGCTCTGCATTTTACATTTCTATGTGAAAATCAAGTGTTTTCTTATATTTAATGTATTTATTATGTAGATCTTCATTAAAACTCAGATTAAAGTTGAGGGGTATTATATCCAAAACAGAGAAAACTAAAGAAAAATATTACTTTTTTCCTGCAAAATATATTGTTAACTGAACATAAACCCAGGGTCTCCATCCACTGTCATCGATCTAACTCCATGGGTTTTATTGGTGAATCAATGTTTTAGAGGATGACAGTGCTTTCATAGTAACTACGGAGCCTCTGAACGTCCAAATGGGCCATATCTGATAGCAATGAAAAGATGATTAAGTGTATTTTACACCAGTTATTTACATGTATTGGTAGAATTAGTGGATCAACAAGGATTAGACGGTTGCATTAGTAGATGCGTTTGGTCACTGGTGGATATTTGGGTCTTTATGAGTTAAGTTACATTGAACATGTATAGTACTTGATGTATATTTCTATATGCAGATTCATCATGTATAATTCTTGATGTATAATTTCTTTACATATATTTTCTGCGTATATTCACCATGTCTAGTTCTATATATGTATTCCCTGCATATACTTCTCCATGCAGATTTGCTCATGCTCATATATACTTTGTGCATATGGTGTTTTCATTTTTTTTATTTTTTTTTTAGCAATCTTTTAGGGTGGCTGTGGCTCAGGATTTAGAGAAGGTCATCCAATCACTGAAAGGTTGGTGGTTTGGTTCCGCTCTGTCCCAGTCATGTGCTGTTGAGTCCTTGGGCAAGACACTTCATCCACCTTGCCTCCAGTGTGGCTACTCACACTGGTGTATGTGTGCGTACGAATGTTCGGTGGTGGTCGGAGAGGCCGTAGGCAAAAAATGACAGCCACGCTTCCGTCACCACCAGAGTGAGAATGTGAGAGTGAATGAAAATTGAATCCATTGTATGCACTTTAAATATGTCTTAATAGATATAGAAAAGTGCTATATAAATCTCATCCATCATTATTATTATTATTCTTTCCATGTGTATATGTGTACACATGATGAAATGTATATGAAGAGTATTGAATATTGTACATGTATATATAATTACAACTGTACATGGCGTGCATAAGCTCAAAATAAACTAATAAACTAAACAAAACATTTGAACATTCAATTTTACAAGCACTAAACATAACCCATTCTTCCCAACCTGTCACCCTCTCACCCCTCGTCCTACATAACATACTTTCTCTGTCTACAGCACAATAGTGATAATAATAACAACAATAATATTATTACTGTCACATCCTGAGTCTTGATATTGTCACCTTAATTCACAATGATATGAATAGAATTAAAAAATAGCAAAATATTCAAAGAAAAAAAAAAGCTAAAAAACAAACAAACAAACCCCAAACAAAAGAAAAGACAAAAACAAAATCTTCTCAGGCTCCATAATATAGCATGCCAAACAGAGGGAAAAGGAAAAAAAAATATGTATGGGAAATGCAGCTGTTTCTGCTAAAAATAACCAGTGATTGGTGTGATGGGGCATGACCAGGGGCCTGTCCTTGCCAGTAGTTATGAGCTCTGTGGGTTTCTTCTAATAGAGCCCCTAAAGAGACATGTGGGAACAAAGGTGGCCCATGGCATAGGCTGACTAGGCAGCCACCTAGGGCGCCACCTTCTGAAGGGAGCACCAGTGGAAGGGAGGAGAAAAAAAAACTTTGTCTATATCTAATACGTCTCAAAAAGACAAGCAAAGGAGGTTTAATGAATGCTTTTCACTCTCTTCACCCTCCTCTGACATTTATGAATGAATCAGGAAATATTTATTAAAACATATTTCACCTTGTCTCCAAATTGACAGCCTTGTGGATGCATTAAGCACAGAGATCAACAGACCGGCATGAATCGGCAGTAGTTTATCATTCTTCCAGCACAAACTGTGCAAACCTAGACTGGGCTCAAACATCTGGAGAGAACAAAGCCAAGCGCAGTGCCCGGTGCACGTCAGGCGTAATGCACTCGTTCCAAACCCCTGCTGTCTCTCTTGCAAGGTGCAGGAAAAACATTGACTATTAAGTACCGCAACATAACACAACTCTCTCTCTCTCTCAGAGTTCCTGGCAAGTTTTCATTTCCTTCCATATAGCGTACTGTTTCCATTGATGCTGCGTCTCCTATATTTTCAGTCACTGTGTCCATTGCGCATCGCTGCTCATGAAAACACATGCAAAGTCCTTATTTATGCAGGGTGGTCTCTAACACGTTTGCACCTGTTGTCACTATAGCGCACACAATTTTGTAAAATCACCCTAAAACCGAAGAAAGAAACAGAGATGAGTTTACTGAGTGGGAGGATGAAGGTGAAAAAGATGTTAGACAAAGACGAGGTCCACTGTAACATTAAGGGCCTCCTTCAGGTTACAGAATGATTGTCAAAACTTAACCATTTTCTAACTGGTCCATTTGAGTTAGGTGTGTGTTGGTCAGTGTCCCCTCCTATCACTGTGCACTCAAAGCTCATTTGTCACCCATACAGTGTTGAACCTGTTTGCAGCCTGAGCCTTATTTAATCGAATTAAAACACCCAATAAGTTTCCTGTTGATTTTCTCATTTCAATATTTACTTCTTATATGCAACATAATATACTGTAGTGCCTGTGCTTGTTTGCTAGGCTACTGGATTGGCTGCTGTGAGTGCTACCAAGTTAAACCTCCAGTCTACTCACTGTTGTCTGACTTGTAAAAAGTTTACACAATTGTTGTGGTAAAAACAGTTTTATTCTCTTGTTAAGTAACATCAAAAGCAATGCAAAGGTGGCTCATTAAACAGCAGACAGAAGGTTGTGGTTTTCCACCCATTTGCAGGTATTTATTCTGCCCCCACAAAGAAGCCAAATTACCCC
>JAPTGZ010000022.1:21656334-21667904 GCA_029814645.1 Fowleria isostigma | reverse complement strand
CCTCCATGCATGGTAAGGAGCTTCCTTGTCTTGATATCAGTGGCTTGTATCTCTTCCAGTGGTCAGGATATTATACCTGCAGGGTATCTGATCACTGGTAGGGCATAGGTGTTGATGGCTTGGATCTTATTTTAGTCGTTCAGCTGACTTTTCAGCTTTCTTTTAATATATATATATACATATATATATATATATATGTATATATATATACATATCTGTTTAGGATTTATATTTTGCTTTTACACATTTGCTCCTGTGTCCAAACCACTTTTCGACTCAAGTAATAACTGTGTGAAGAAAAAAAAGCAAGAAACAGAAAACTATGTATCCGAAGTGGAAATTATAAATAAAACCATAAAGTGATTTTACATGGTTCATTTCTTCTCCATTATTTTGTGAAACACACTATCCCTTTTTAGGCATAGAAATGAGGACATAACAGTAAAAAACAACATGCTCTGCTTTTCACCTTGGGCAACTGCGAAATTGCCCTCACAAGCCATGGTTTTAATGCAGGTTAATGGAGGTTAATAGCATCTATAAGGCTGTCTTCATTATTTAGAATTTAATTACTGTGTGGAGATGAAAGGAGAAGAGAGCAGCTAAATTTGTTGAACTTGTGCCAAAATCCATTGCCTCCTCCTTATTAAAAGTACATAATGATTGTTTACAGCCTGATGGTCGATCCAGAGCCTTTTACATCGCAAAGGAGCTGGTGGATACAGAAAGACTGTAAGTACCATTCATATAATCAAATGTGTCTCTTGTCTAGAATAATCAGGTTGCATTCATTTTCTGGTTGAATTATTTTTTTGTCAACAGACACGTGAAAGCCCTCAAGCTCCTCCAGGAAGTGAGTGATTTATCTCTTATATCATAAGTTTAGTACTCTTAATGAAATACTGTAATCAGCTTTATGAATGGATTCACTCATTTCTAAAATATAATTGTTCTTACAGAAAAAAAACTTAATTGTTATGTATCCTTGAATGTATATGTGCAGTTTACCTGAGCTTATCATTGCATGTGTATGAAGATTCAAAGTTTCTTATATGTTTTAATTGGTAACATATTTTGTGTATTAAAAAAATAGCAGAGATTTATGACATGTAAGCTGTCATGATCATGACATTTACCTGATGATTAATTGTTATTCAGAAAATTAAATTACCAACTTAAGTGCCTTTTCATGTAAATTATTTAGTCACTAGTATTGTTTAAGAATAACAGTTTATTTATATACAGACTAAACCTAATAAAGAGGAGAGGGTATTTAAGTATTGAATGCTGGAACATAAATTAAATTGAATTTCTTTTTGCTTCCTAGAGCAGATTTGACTGAAATATTTTTAATTAAACAAAGACAATTACTGAAATATACAATGAAATGATTGATAGTGAAAGGTACCAATGGTAAAAATTAAGAACCTTGAGATGATGGAAGAAATCAAATCAAATCTGAAAATGGAAAATGTGTGGAAGAAGTGATTAAGCATGATGCTTCAGTTAAACCAGAAAATTGGTCGTCATTTAAATCGGCCTGGTAACACTTTAATCTTTGGAATTTGTGAAATTTTTTTTCTACAAAAAGCTTCCCAGAATTCACATCTTTGCCCCACAGGACACATCTGAGGGACAATATCCTCCAAGTGTAAAACATCTGTTTCTGTTATGTCTGTTGAATTGTTATAAAAATTAGAATTGAAGAATTAAGCTTGAGCATAGTATATTTACCATATATGTCTTTAATTATATTCACATTCAGATTTACATTCATTTTTATAAGCTTCATTAGTATAAACATAGCCTCCGCTACAGCTTTCATTTGGTGTTGCTCACCAGATTCATGCTGGTTCACAGATTAAACCCGTGACCTCAGCCACCACCGTTACTGTATTGAAGCAGAAGATGAGATTTCTTGATATAATAACTCATACACTTCCTCCTGTCTGATAATATCTTTTCTACTACTATTGAGGGAGAAAAGGGTAAACAGTGGAAGAATGCAGACTTGAGTGAAAGTGTAATTTTAGTAAGTAGGTTTTTGACCCTATAAGGATTTAAAACACTTCCTTTTCTCTATGCTGTCCCCTGTGTGGAAGGACTTTCGGGAGGCGGTGGGGACGGCTGTCGGCGATGAAGGGGAACCTGTGTTGGATGACGAGAGGCTTCGAGAGATTCTCAATGAGCTGCCTGACGTTTACACCCTGCATCGCAGAATCCTCACTGAGCTGGAGAATCGAATTCGACACTGGTGAGATGCCAACGCCATTCACTTTATGTGGAAATGCACACATGGACACACATCACATGACTCAACTAAAAATCCATTACCTTCTACATTGGTACTTTCCTCACTATGAGTCCACAGAGGGGACTTCATGAGCTTTAGGCTGAGAAACAGACTCATTTTATTCTAAATAATTCATAATTTTATTAAATGTATGATGTGTGTTACTTTTGAACTGTTTGGATCTACACAGCAACAGTTTATTTGTTCAAGATATGCATCTATTAAGAGAATAATCTTAATCTTTGTTCAATCTTTCTTTTCCTGTGCAGGGATGAAAGTCAGAGGATTGCAGACATATTTCTGTCCAGGAAAGCAGAGTTCTTGGTCTTCACTACTTACATCGGCCACTATGATCGAAGTATGAGTCTACTGGACGACAGCTGCCGAGCTTCACCTACCTTTGCAGCCATAGTTCACCAGTTTGAGGTCAGATATATTATAAACACAAAACATGTTCATAGCTCCACAAACCTCATCAAAAGAAAATACTGACCTGCAATCTGCACTTCCTTTCATTTAACAACGCTATAAAACCATGAACAGACCACAAATTACGACCTATGTTTTCCTGTTTTTGTCAGTTGGTACCATTAGTTTAAATGACTCACCAATGCAACAGAGGTCTTAGTTCTAAGGTAGCTGCCCTTGGATCTGATTTACAGATTTATTTGTCCTTAGCCCATGTCCTACCCTTCCACAGAATTTCACAAACCTGTGCTGTAGTCTTTGTGTAGTTCTGTGTAATTCTATGTAATGTATTTGTTCCCATGACTCAATGATGTGGTGAATAATTATGTATAAAATGGTGTCTCTATTTATTCATTGATCCTTCATTTAATAATTTTATCATGCAGGCATTACAGTCTACAAGAGAAATAATGAAATTGAAATACAGCATTATGTAACAGATTGACATTGCATCAAGCAACCAATTATGGGTATAATATTTCACATTTCCACTTTAATATATCTCAAAATGACAGCCTGTATACTTACTGACTTGTTTACTTTCAGTGCAACATATTAAATATTTTCTGAAATATTCAGAATCAGAGAAATCTGTCATTTTATTAGATGAAATCACTAGCAAATATCATCATATTTCTCGAATTAAAGTTAACTTTTAATGCTACCGGTGATTATTTTATTATTTCGCATGATGTGAACAGACTCCACTAAACATAATGTGATTAAAACATTAATACATTAACTCATCTATAGATGTGACATATCTGAATCACGTCAGATGCAATCATAATGAATTCTTATCATCCAATGCAAATTCATAACATCATCTGGCACTATGTGCTGTTGCTTAGATTTAGACACTCCTAGTGGCAGAAATTACACACTTACTATACACATTACTTTAAACATATAGTAAACTAAACTAAAAAAATGGCAAAGTCACAATGGTTGAACACACTGTTTTCTGGTATTAAGTTCTCCTGAGCCCCCCTCCCACTGATGCTGACATAGAGTAAATCCATAATTTGTCAAAAAATCCAGTGTCAAGCCCCTCTGACCAGCTGAATCTCATTAATTTTCCAATAGAGAACTAAAACAGTAATATTAGTTTAGAACCATGATCAGTTAATTGACAGGAGCAATTTTATTCAGTTATACTTAAGGTGTGTTTTGTCCACATCACAGACAAGAATTAAATTGTAAAACTTTATTCATTTTGTCCATTTATTTTATAGTCGGCAAGAATCTCTCTTATCTCTGCACATGATTTTTTATCAGCAGTTTAGTGTTGTTTGTAGGGTTTGTTTGTTGTGTCATAGATGAAGAATGGGCTTTTTGGTATCACACTGTAGATAAGTCAGTGGTATTGGTCTGTAAGAGAGAGAAGAGAGGAGAGCATCAAAAAAGTAGCTCAAAAAATGAAAACGTTGATTTAATTTTAAAGAACAACTACCATGCAAAAAAACCAAGCAAAAACAGTTACCGTGATAGTACCTAAAGGAAAAATATAGACATAATAAAATAGTATTTGTGTTTACAACAAACAGTTTTGATATGAGCTGCCCTGGGTAACGATTAAACTGTGGGTGTTTTCTTAAAAACAAGGGAATCTTAAAATGAGTGTATATTACATTCCCCAGCACTCCACAACATATCCAAACCAATGCACTTTAGTGAGAAGTTATAATTAGCCTCAATTAAATTAGCGACACAAGACAGTGTTATTCAATCCCAGCAGCCAGACACAGTCATAAAGCTGAGTGGTTGGAAGAATATATTGTGAAAAATTATGTTAAGACCCTGTGCTTGAATGTTCAACGGGGAGGTTACAACATCTGCTCACGATCCACAGTTTAAGTAACAACCTAAATTATCTAACCAGCTGCTGAGAGCTGGCAGCTAAAATGTTGTGTTTTTGTTCAACCTCCTGTCATGTCCACAGGGATTGTTGACAAGACGCATGTTACATGTTTTCACAGATCATAAAACCTTTTTTTGCAATAATGGTGCTGGATTGGGGAAGAAAACCCAGTGACTCTGTGTCCGTTGTGTCTCATTTACGGACAAAGGAGTTTTCAATATTTTCCCTCCATTTTATAGACCACCAAGGAGAAGAGTTGGCAGAAAAGGTTTGCAGAGCTGGGCAGTTTTCGCTCTCTGATTTAAGACCAACACTGTTTAAAAGTCCTCAGATTCTCCTAAGCACTTTGTGTATTAACACCAGTACCTTTATTTATGTTTACCCTTCATTAGCTGCATTATTACTTTTTATGTTTTTAAATGCGAAATCACTCACTGTTTTTTTTTTTTTTTCAGCACCTTTGAAATCAACTAGACTCAGAAGAACCTGATTATTCTTCATATACATAAACACATATGCTAGTTATTCTGCAGTACGGTGCTGACCAGCAGCTTGTGTTACTGGCCCATGTTCGTGCTTAAAAACTGATTCTATTCCAAGGTCCATGCGTTTTTAGAATTTACTACTCAGAATGCTTTTTTAAATTGTATTTTGTTTTGTAGACACTCGTGAGGATCTAAGACTGATTTAATTCATCTGACATGTCTTTTCAAAGCCATAGTCAAACACTGGACAAAAAAGACCAGTATCTGGAAAGATTTAAAGTTTATGGATCTGTCTCATATCCATGACCTTTACAGAGATAATACCTGGAAAGACCTGATTATGGAACTGGATTTGTACTTGGAACGTATTGCTTAAAAATCCACTTGAGATGTCCCACAATAGAATAGAATAGAATAGAATAGAATAGAATAGAATAGAATAGAATAGAATAGAATAGAATAGAATAGAATAGAAGCTTTATTGTCATTGTGTGATTTACAACAACACATTGTTTAGCAGCAATAATCTCTCTTGTAGCAGCTAACAGTATGCTAAAAATGAATATGTATATATAAATAGATATTAAAAAGTTTTAAAACCAGAAATGTGCTAAGAGGGCAGTTATTTTTTATTTAATCATTCATTTATTCATTTATTTAAAGTAAGTATTAAATATTTGTATAACTGGTAATTATACTAAAACACAACATTATATTGAAGGACTGGCTAACTAGCACTTCTGCTGCCTTGGTGGTACTTGTCTACATGTTGTATTGGACCTACATATTAACTCTAGTACAGTGAGTCAGAGTGAGAAGCTTCAATGTACACGTAGTTATTATTTTGGAGTTGACATTAGTCAACTCTGAAGTAACATAACTTTATATTCACATAGCTAATGTAGCTACATGTGCATCTTGTATGTCTCAAACTATTTGTTACCAAATGTCTTGAACCATCCAGTAACACGGCACATTCTGTGTCTATGGATATGCTGTCTATGGTAAATACATGACATAGCTTTTGACATAGGCTATATACATAGGCTTTTAATATTTAGAGCTAACACTGGCAAAATATCTTTGGGTGAAGAGTGAGGTGATTCCATTAGCCAATGAGTGGACAGAATGAAAAGTCCTCATTATTCAAGCCCTAATAATGAATCTAATGTAACAGACTGATTTAAAATACTGCAACACTATTTAAGATTTACACCAGAATATGTAATGTTCTTGGCATGGACATCTCTTCTCAAAAAATAAAAAAAATAAAAAATCAGGAGCTGATGTTGATGCCAAGGTCTATTTCACTACAGTCACATTTTTAATAACACCCAGGCCTATATAGACAATAGATGAATACAATAGAATAATGTAATAAAATACAGTAAGTAAAATGTATGCTGTTTATTTTCCTTGTGTCAGCAGCAGAGTCCTGCCGGGGAAAAGGTTTCTCTCAAACATCAGCTCCTTCAGGTCATCGTTCGTGTGGCTCAGTACCGGATGGTCCTCACCGGTGAGTCCACAGAAGAGGATTTAATTAAACGAACACATGATACCCTCCTCTTCCTGAGTAAATAATGTGTTTTTCTCCTGGTGTTTTACTTTTAGAGGTATTCATTATCTTCTTCCTCCCTCACAGATTACCTCAACAACCTGTCCCCTGACTCTAAGGAGTATGAAGACACCCAAGGTACTGAAAACACGGTGTAACAGCAAACCTCAGCCTCGGGGCGGACAGCGGCAGTAACACACTGCTGTTAGTCACAGGAGAGCTGTACCTCCCTCTGCTTGTCGTTGTGTGTTTACAGAGAATTTATTTGTGCTCATTTGGCATGGAGAGATGGCCATGAGAGGGCCAATTTAGATTTGGTTGTTTGTGGTGGTGGCCCACTAGACAGTCATTTCCGTTCTCTTATGTGTGAAGACCGTAATGTTTAATTCATCAGAAGGCATGTTGCAGTAACACTATCTCTTATCTCTGATAGGGGAACCATCCCCATCCAGCCATGTTTTTTGCACTCAGAGTTTTATGTTTGGTGACTTTCTTCTTTGAAACAAAGAAAAAAAAAAACAGGAAAAAGCTACACTTTGAATATTTATCAGTTCAATATTGTTTTGTTTTTCAGCTGCTGTGACTATAGTGTCTGATATTGCAGATCAGGTCAACGACAGCTTAAAGCACGGAGTAAGTATCAATAAAAATACATTTTCATTCCGATTCTTTTATTTTTTTTTTTTATCTAATATTGAATCAAAAATAAACAAAGACAAAAAATATACATCTGTATCTACAAAGTCTAAAAAGTGTTTACTTAGTTTATGAAAGAACATCAGTCTGTAAATTTAGAAAGTATCAGGAAATTTCCATGATACTGATCAAATTGTAAATAGAGGGAATAGTGAAAAAAATCTGATCTTGTTACTGCTTCTCATGTGGCTATTTAGTCTATGATTAGAGTCAGCTATAACACTTAAATCTAATTTGGTTAGTTTGGTTGATTATTGTCATGTTGTTATCACAGAAAACTGCAACTGCCACATTTCTGCAATAACTGGCACAATATGTAATAATTTAATGGAAATGTAGTCCTTTTTTTAAAACTGTTTATTTGGAGTTTTTGCAGAAATTGAGCAATACCAACATTGTATCACATGTGACAAAATAATGTATTCTTTGCATTAAATGTGTATTACAACATATGGTGAGATATTGCAAAGCATGAGTCTTATTACATATTGAATTTTTAACATTATTACAGGTACAGGTTCCTCTATCCATCCCAACAACTAATTGCTTGGAATGTTTTAAATATTTCCTGTCAGTCAAAACCTTCAGATTTATATTATAACTTCTTGTTAGGGTTTAGAACAGGAACATTTTGAGTCACTTTTAGTCCTTTTTATGAAGTCACATTTGAATAAGCCTGATCCAGGTGGTCACTAATGAAACATGCTGTCACAACTCTTCTAATTCTCCTTTATTATACCTTTCTGTGTGGTCCTCAGGAGAACTTGTTGCGTTTGGTAAATATAGAGTACAGCGTCCGTGGGCAGCGGGACCTTCTGCAGCCTGGCAGGGTATGACTCTGATAACGGCATTGTTTCTCTCTGATGTTTGCCAGCCCACCCTGTCTACTCTGCACCACGCCTGTGCTGGCCTTTACCCATTAATTCAGCCGGGAATCCCCAAACTGCCTCGTATATAACAATATCAAGATGTCCTGTATGAATCATAATCAGATAAGTTTATGGTTCAATCTGTGTAATCTTTCTTGTGTCAGGTTTTTGTGAAGGAGGGCACGCTGATGAAGGTCAGCAGGAAAAGTCGTCAACCTCGTCATCTGTTTTTGGTAAGTGTTTCTTCTTCCTTCTATATGATTGTCATGTCAGTTGAGCTGTTCATTTCTTACAGTATTAATTTTTAATCATCTTGCAAGTGTTTTAAACCCAGAAAGACCCAGAGCTATTTTTCTGTCTGTTCCCAAATAAAGTGTTTTTCCATCTACCCTTTCTTAAGTGATTTATCAACATTTACTGTAATATTATCCTCTGTATTTTGTATTTTATCAGAATAAATTAGGTGTTTTCCTCTTTTTAATTTACTGGTCATGTACATGTTCATAAAAGCTCAGATTAAAGCTGAGGGTTATTGCATCAAGAAAAGAGAAAACTGAAGAAAAACTTACTTTTTCAGCGAAATATCATTAATTGAACATAAACTCAGTATGTCCATCCACTATTATTAATCCAAATACATTGGTTTTGCTGGTGAATCAGTGTCATAGAAGATGACAGTGTTTCCACATTCTCTATGGAGCCTCTGAATGTCCAAATGGGTCATATCTGATGACCATGAAAAGATGAATAACTTTTTGTACCCCAATTATTTACATGGATTGACAGGATTAATGGATCAGAAGTTTGTCAAACCTTGTATATTGGTAGATGATTTTGGTCACTGGTGGTTGTTTGAGTCTTTATGGGTTAAGTCATGAAAAGATGTACTCTAGTGAATATGTTTAAGACATACTGTTTTTTTTTGTCATTTGTGGTTCATTTTTTGCATCCACACTGCTATTAAGAGCAAGTTTCCTGGCAGGATGTTTCTGAATGTGAACTTCCTGTGTGGTTTCTTTACGAACAACGTATGGAAGGTCAAGACCACCTTCTATAAACTCAAGTATCCATGCACACCTTATGACTTTAATCACCTGCTAAATATTATCAGTGCAGGCTGTTTCACTTTATAGGAGTTATCTACGAGCCTTCAAATCACTAATATAATGTGAAAATAAACAAGGAGGATGCAGAGGGGTGATGCTTCTACATGATTAAACATAAACAGAGAAACAAAATAGCTGTGAAATATTAGAATCAGGAGAGATTAGAAAATTAAACGCCTCTGCAAATTATCCATAGAGCATCATCAAAGCACAAAGCCTTTCCCTCCTGTTGTGATTCTGAAATTTGCGTTCTAAGATCAGCAATAAAACAGCTCTTAAATGTCTCTGCTGGTAATCATATGAGCATAACTTTTACCATGCCACTTTATACAGTCAGACAGTTATCACGAGCTTCATTAATGTAGAGGAAAACATAATGAAGCAAGTGTGTAAATGATGCAAGTGCAAGAAGAATGTATGGACATGTAGAGTAAGAGGATGATACACTGGGAAATGACTCGTTTGATCAATAATACTTATATATAAAACTATGTTTGCATTCTTTAAATCTAGGATTTCTTGACTTTTGGTGCAGCCACAGCCATGCATGATTAACTTTTCTTGATGTGTAATTTAATTCTATATGCTTAATAATACACACACTGTGATTTTTACCTACCTGTTCAGTTGGCTTCTATGTTGACTCCTCATTGATGCATTATCCTCTATTGTCTGTCGGTGCCACCTAGTGGAGAGTTGACGCATGTACCTGAACTAATACTGGCCAGCACATTATTTTCCCATGATTTTTACTAATGACGTATATTCAGCCAATTAAATGTGGATTGTGAGTGTTATATGTCTCTGTTTTCAGATGAATGATATACTGCTCTACACCTATCCTCAACAAGATGGAAAATACAGACTGAAAAACACTCTGTCACTCACTGGGCTGAAGGTAAAATACCATAAAGAAGTTTTGTTGTCATGAAAACTCATATGGTTTTCAACTTGAAACTGATATGAGACTGTTGTATATCTCACCTAATTTGGATTGTTTTGTTTCTAAGAATGCACTTGCTGTATTACTTGTAACTTGTAACAACTCATTGATTGTCCAGGTCAGTAAACCCATCATAGAAAATGTCCAAAATGCCCTGAAGATTGAAGGAACAGACATCACCATCACTTTGTCGGCAAGGTGGGTCAAATGGATAATGTTATATCTGTATCTGGAGACTTAACATTGATGATAACCCTTTAAAATGAATGCTACATTATCTTTATTCTTCTTTTCAGGCAGTTATACTCTAAAAAACATGCATGCTGCATGACATTATCTATCAGCATGATAGACTTTTTGGTTTGGATCCAGAACTAAAAGCATATTTTTATTTCCACTTCTGAATCTGCCATATTTGATGGCCGTCCCCATTATTAGTTCCTTCATTCATTCAAGTCATTGTTCATTGTCTTTTTCTTAAAGACCTGTTCATAAAGAGTCTGATAATAGGACTGGTAATGTTAATATTGAATCTCAAGGTTTGTTGACATGCCTAACCAGACCAGTCCAGCTTATTGTCCAGTTTCCTGACATATAATGATGTTGTCTGTGAGTTGTTGTAGCTAAAGTCATGTAAATGGATTGCGTACGCTTAAAATAAATCGACTAGTGGAATTAATAAAATTAATCTTTTTTTTCTGTATAAAAAACACCTGTGTCTGATAGTTCACCTGTATCTGTATTTGCAGATACACTTTAAAACTTGCTAAAGATGTCATGGGTTTTAAACTCAGTGTTTACCATTGAAGCTGCTGTCATTTAATGAACATTGTCTTAATAGTTAAGTGAGGTTTTGTGTATTGTTTGCAGTTCCTTTATTGAAAGAGAAGACTGGTTTTACACTCTAAATCACACTGTGACTGAACATACCAGAGGATCTGCACCATACAGCAGCCGCTCAGGAGAGGTGAGTAAACTCTACATCTATTTTCATCTGTTACTGCCTGTAGTTGTAGAGTTCCTCATAAAAACAGCTCCATGTAATGATGGAATTTGTTTGTCTGTTTGTGTGCTCCAGGTCAGAGATCGTCTGTGGTTGTCTTTGGGAGAGAAAGCTCCTACATTTGTTCCAGTTTCCCAAGTGGTGATGTGTATGAACTGCACTGCAGATTTCAGCCTCACACTTCGCAGACACCACTGTCATGGCTGTGGACGAGTGGGTCACACACACACACACACACACACACACACACACACACACACACACACACACACACACACACACACACACACA
>JAPTGZ010000022.1:21641055-21656234 GCA_029814645.1 Fowleria isostigma | reverse complement strand
ACACACACACACACACACACACACACACACACACACACACACACACACACACACACACACACACACACGCACACTGCACCGTGTTTGGTGTTTTGATGCGTTGACTTCTACTGCTAGTTTTAATGTGACTGTATGTTGTTTGGCACAGATTGTTTGTCGGAGCTGCTCCAGAAACAGATATCCACTGAAATACATGAAGGACCGCATGGCCAAAGTGTGTGACCACTGTTACAACGAACTAAAAAAAAGAGGTAGGAAAAACCTCCAGACAAATTTATACACCACAGGCCTCATAAAACAATATCCAAACAAAAGCTTTCTTATTTTTGTTTATAACCATGATTTATTCTTATTGTTCAACTGATTTTTAGTATCAATGTTTTCTTATGTTTGTTTCTATCATAAGTAAAAGAGCACTTTAGGATAGGAGTACTTTTATCAAAATAAAACTAAACTAATAATTTGGAACATTTAAATCATTCATTCATTTTCTGAACTGCATGGCTGATAGATGAACAACCATTCACTCTCACATTCACACCTGTGGCGGATTTAGATTGACTGCCTATGCATGTTAACCTGTGCATGTCTTTGACAGTGGAGGAGACAAAGAGAGAACATGCAAACTCAAAAACACGAAAAAGACAGCACTGGGATCAAACCCACCCCCTTCTTGCTCCATTTAGTTCATTATTTATTTTATAGGATTCATCATTCAGCAGACATGCCCAACAGCAGATTTTACTGTTTTATAACCCTTGGTACATCTGGGGGGAAATTCAATTTTTTTTCTTTTAAAAGAAACCAAGAAAAAATGAAATTGTAGCTACATGACTGTGCTCCATGATTCCATCTGTGTTTGTTAACTTTACTGTGACTTGTTGGATGATTATGGTTAGGAGGACTGTGTGCTACATCTACAGTGATTAAAAGCACGAGATAAAATTTATTAGAATAAATTATGTAAGCAGGGTAATACATTAAAGGCAAAAGCCATTATTTACACTTGAGTACATTTTGACACATTGATGCATTGATTGAAAATTGTATTAATTGGTGAATTATTTACTTTTTGTGTCATACACACAAAATGTCCAGCCCTCATGGGTTTACAACAAACTGAGGGGACACTGAGCTGTAGAAGTCAAGCACTTCCCTTTTAATAAATGTAGATTTACACCTTGATCTTTAACATAACATCTTGCAGATAATGTGATGGGCAAATTAAATCTACTAGACACTGACCCTTTCTGAAACATAACTCCAATTTTTCATAATCATGCCGCCAAATCCCCACATCCCTTAGATCATTCTACAACAGTTAATTAATGGAAATGAAAGTGCACTGAGAATGGGATAAGAGTAGTGTTTAATACAGTTAATGTATCAGATTTACACAGACAGTAGGACTTAATTTTAACAAGTTACATTTGGTCCTCACAGCCCATAAAGTACATTTGCTCTATAGACAAACACGGATTTTCTCCTGAACCTGAAGCTGACATTAAACACCAGTTTTGTGTCTTCACAGGTGGAGATGTATCTGCACAAAGTAGTCCCCGTCCAAACCGCTCCAGTCGTCCCCTTTCAGCTATGTTCCAAAACATCCACCCTCCCAACATCTGGAGGCATCGGAAAGGCACCCTCTCCTTCAACCAGGTGACACAACATATTCAAAACACTTTTCATCACAGCAGGCGACAGCTCCATCTGTGTTTTTGGTGGTAACATGGACCTGTTCCTGGTGCTGTGTGATACAGGTGTCTGTATCTGAGGAAGGATCCATCAGTGGAGCTCTGCAGCGAAGCAAGAGGAGCAAGAGGAACTGGAAAAGACTGTGGTTTCTTCTAAAAGACAAGGTGCTTTACACCTACCGAGCCCAAGAGGTGAGGGGAAACAAGGCCTCCCCTTTGACCTGAAACAGCATATACAGCACAGAAAAAAAAATAAGAGACCACTGCAATTTCTTCTGAAACCAGCCTATCTGCATGTATGACAGCCATTCCATTCCTGAGTCTGTTGAATTCCAACACAAGCACAACTTATTCTACTGAATAAACATCCATAGTATAAAACCCGTAGTATAAAAACCACTACTGTGGCCATCACTACCTTCTTCAATAGGACTAGCTGGGTGGCAAAACAGTGCTATTTGTATGTAGAGGTAGTAGGTACAATAACTGGAATCCAATAATAAGTAATAAAAACTACTGGACTTCTGCTCTGACAATATTCCCAAACTCTGATGACTGTTTCTATCAAGACAATGCTCCTGGCCTTAGCTAGGTCCATAAAGGTGTGGATGATGGACTACCAGAGGAAGACCCTATCATGACCAGGACAACCTCCAGACCTGAACCCACTTTGAAAACTTCTGGAATAGAATCCAGAGGAAGATCGATGGTACTAACACATCCAACATGGATGAGCTTCTTGAATTTCTATGGCAGGAGCTGCATCAAGTCATCTAACAGCAACAGTGAAGAGACAAGACACATAAAAACTATCATTAAAAATCAGGGTTATTCACCAAATATTGATTTATCAACTTTTACCAAGTTACAACATTAGTATTGTGTTTTTTTCTTTGCATTATTTGAGGTCTAAAAATATTGCATCTTTTAACCATGGGTCATGTTCTGCAAATACATGCTCTAAATAATAATATTTTTATTTGGAATTTGGGAGAAATGTTGTCGGTAGTTTAGAAAATAAAATAAAAATGTTCATTTTACTCAAACACAAACCTATAAATGAGTGTTAATTTTGCAGTGGTCTCTTGTTTTTTCCAAAGCTGTTTATCCATTCAGTCATACTTCACACACTAAGCAATTTTCTAAAAGTGACAAAAGTATGGAAAGCTTGCCGTAGAATATCTTTATTTATAAACTAAAGTCTTTGTACCTACAGGAGAAAGTGGCGTCAGAGAGTTTGCCTCTGCTGGGTTTCACAGTGAAGCTGCCTGAGAGGCAGCAGGGGGTGGAGGAGGCCAACGTCTTCCAGCTTTACCACAAGAACACTTTGTATTACACATTTAAAGCTGAGGACAACTACACAGCCCAGAGGTGAAACACTGCTTTTGTGATAACACGTTTGGAAAATGTCTCTTTGTGCAAATATAATGATGATGGGTAGTGACGTGAATCTTATTTTCAGCCTCTGAAAAAGACTCGTATTTTTATCAGTATGAGTCACTCTGGATTATTTGCTGCTAAAGGGCAGAAAACATACAAGACCTAATGAGTAAGAGTTGGAACAATATAAAGAATATACACTACCAGTCAAAAGTTTGGACACACCTGGCTTTTCTTTATTTTTATGACTATTTTACATTGTAGAATCTCACTGAAGGCATCAAAATTATGAATGAACACATACAGAATTATGTAGTTTAAAAAAAAAAAGTGTGACAGATCTCAAAACATGTTTTATACTTTAGATTCTTCAAAACAGCCACCTTTTGCTTTGATTACTGCTTTGCACATTCTTGGCATTCTCTCGATGACCTTCATGGGGTAGTCACCTGAAATGTTTTCCAATAGTCTTGAAGGAGTTTCCAGTGATGCTGAGCACTTGTTGGCCATCTGTGATCCATCTTATATCATTTAAATCAGAAGGTGCGCCCAAACTTTTGACTGGTAGTGTACATTAAAGATAAATACATAGTGATGTTGACATTTTAAATTTAACTTGGCCAGCTTAATTTTATTTGCAAATATTTTTCACATTAAAGCCTGAAACACTTTCAACAAATAGTTCCAATAGTTGGACTGGTAATAGAAATTAACATGAATAAAAGAAAAAACAGTGGGATTTGAAACAGATGTGGTGAACAGATCATTCAGAATAATATCATCTAGGAAAAGGTGACAAAATTATTTAGATGTTTAAAAACAATGTTCTTAGAGATTTTTATATTTCATCATCTAGTTTTTCTGTATTTGACACAATTAAAAGTCAAGTCTCTGGAAACCAAAATACACAATAAGGTAGATTATAATTAATTTTATTTCTTATCTATATTATAGTAAATGTCAAAATATATTACAAAATAGTTACTGCATAAATTCATCTATTGTCGTTTTTTTTATAAACTTTGTGATATTGGATTTACATTGCATGTTGTTATGGGAGGTTTATGATGCAATTAATTCTTTGAACCAGTCATTAAAAAAATCATCACCAAATGTATCTACTCTGAGGTACTTTTTTATTGTTATATTATTAGCAGCATACTTTTTGGTAACTTTCAGATTTTGTTAACCCGTTTATCCCTGTGGATGGTGTAGCTAACTTTACCAACTAACCAGATGTGATCCATTGACACAGTCTTAAGGAATCATCTAAACAGCAGAATGATCTGTCTTGGGACTAGGTTTGTTATATAGTTATTTTTTTCTTCAGAAAATGTTTGTTGTGTCTGCAGCTTGTTTATTGTTTTTGACATTTAGATAAAAAAAACAAACAAACATGTGTTTTATTCACCAGAGATTGCAGCATTTTTCTTGAGAAACATGTAATCTTTCAAAGTGAAACATCAGCAAATATGAAAATTCAATATTTCACTGGAAAGTAGCTGAGTTCACAGAAACAACAAATTAAGTAAAAGTCACTCCTTTTCAACAGTACACTGTAAACTTAGTTTTGGCCATCTGAGAGACAGAAAAATGTAGTTTTAAGGTAAAATTGACTAAAATGATTCTCTAAGACCAAAGAAATTAATTTTGTTTTCTTTGGACCCAAATATTAAAAAGCAAAAATGCATCTTGAATTGCTACAAACACTGTAAACCTAATGCATCTGAAAGGCTTTTTAATGTCTTTTATTTTATTACTTTACCTTTAATTTAATAACTACCTTTTTTTTTTTTTAGATCATTGTGATCTTGTTGCAACCTTTATTTTAACGTCATTGTTACCTTGTGGATTTTTTTGTACTTTTTTTTTTTTTTTTTTTTACACATTATTTACTTATCGAGTTGCATCTTTTAGCTTTTGGCTATTTTCATTTTTTCACCCTAATGTCTTATTGTGTGACTTTTCTTTTTGTTTTGTCTTTCATGTCATTTTTGTTATTGAAGCCCTTCTCTGCATTTCATACTGGTCAACATTTATATACCCCTCCAGAGAACTAAACTCTACGATTTCAAGTTGGGAAATGTACTCACAAATCACATTATTATTAAACATTTCACTCTTGACCCAATAAAAACAGCTCTATGACCCATTTTTGGTTCAGTCCCTAAGTTTGGGAGCAGCAGTTTTAGTATATTTAAAACACAGTAGGATTATTTAATACGATGGATATGATCTATGGGGATGACAGCCTACAATCGCTGTTCTTAAGTTATTTATTCATATTTATTTATTTATTTTATTTTATTTAACCAGGAAGTCCCTTGAGAAAAGATCACTTTTTCAAGAAAGACCTGACCAAGAGGCATATCAGTACAATACAAATGAACAAACAGAATGTGAAACTTACCGGTACATATAGTTAAGACAACATAAAATATCTAAAAACCAGTTTAAGAATAGCAGTTGCACACTTCTGTTGAATTCACTCAAGGTAATGAAATGCTGAAGCTGTAATAAGTTTTGCATATTGTTCCATGACCAAGGTTCAGTGTAGGAAAAAGCTGTTTTATCAAGTTCTGAGTGGATTCTGGTGACTCTGTGGAGGAGCTGATGTGATGAGTGGAGGTTGTATCCCCTCCTGGACAGAGACAGAGGTGACAGAGTTATGGGGGTAGTTTGTCCAATACAGCCTTGTAGATAAACACAAGCCAATGCCATTGCCTCCTAAGCCTTAGTGATGGCCATGAGACCAGGACATACAGCTTACAGTGATGGGTCCTGAAGGCAGCATTTTTAATGAGACCTAAACCATTGTGATGGACTGTGCCCAGACAGTGGAGGGTTGTAGCAGCTGCATTCCTGTAACTGACGTCCCCATAATCCAACACACTTCGGAATGTAGTTTGTACAAGCTTATTTCTACCATCAGTCTTCAAACAGTATTTATGTCGGTTAAAAAAAAAGCCAAGTAGTGCTTTAAGCCTTTTTAACAGATGTTCCACATGGCTGGTCAAAGATAGTTTGTCATCAGTCCATTCTTATTAATTATTTATTAGATCAGGTGATTTATCTATGTCTGATTTGTCCTGGTTCTGACCCACATATGCTCATCTGGGGTCTTTGATGTCTGAGAGACTGAAACATACAGTATTTAGGTGAAGTTGACTGAAATGACTTTGTCTGCACTATTTAAAGTTTTGTTTTCCCTCATCTGTTCTTCACACAGGTGGGCAAATGCCATGGAGGAGGCTACAATTTTATAGGATCATCTACTCTGTGGTTTACCAAAAATAGAGGTGTGCTGCGTTCCTCCTGCTAAAAGCCTCTGTCCCTAAATCTGCGGAGCTAAAAAGGGAAGACATGGAATACATATATTTGACTATGTCTGCATATTGTACCTTTCCTGATTAAACAGAGGAATAGAAGACATCATGTTCTCTTGGAGGGGACACGATCGCCTACTTTGTCGACCTCCAGTGTCCCCTACACGCTGTTACAGCAGGTGTGACGCTGAGAGCCCAGAGAGGCGTTGGCCCAGATACCTGCCGGAGTGGAACATCACGCTGACGTGACCTGTATTCCCCTCAGCAAAGACTGTGGATTGTTTTTATAGTTCCAAAGAGAGTAAGATATTTTATAATTATATCCACATGTCATTGTGTCAAATATTTAAAAACGAAAATGATTTAATTAACAGAACAAATCAGTCTTTTTACTTTTATATGACTGGGAACGTACATATCTTACAAATGACAAAATCTGGAATGATCTGATTTTCTTTGATGGTTTTTGCTTAATTTTTAATGTGTTCTTCCACTGGATTAAATGCATCTTCATGACTAACACTTTGAAGCACAGGCTGTATTAAAGAATGAGTAATTTTATATGTATGGAAATGTCTGTTGCTTTGCCATGTACTGTATCACTGTGGGTTTTCCTGCAGTGACTCGCTTCTATGCTGTTTTGCACTGATTTGAAAAGTGAACGAACCTTAAAAAATATAAATGTTGCTTACATTTTACTCTTGTATTCATCTAATAACTGACCACATATATGGTTTATGGTTTACACATTTACAAGTATGATGTAAATGATCTAGCTGTGTAAAGAGCCCACACATTTACTGACTGATCCATGATACACTGATTTTTACTAATCGACATAATCAGTGGATTTTGTACTGTACTTGACAATTAAATTTATTTCTTTTACTACTGTTTTAACACCAAGTAAAGAGGCTACGATGACTGAAATGAGTTTGTGTTCGTACTTTCATTCTATCTAGTGCTGCTGAATGATCTCAATCATTTAATCTACTAACTGATTAGTTGTTTGGCCTTTTAAATATCAAACAACTGGGGAAAAAAAGGTGTTTCCTGAAGCCCAAGGTGATATCTTTGTTTAGTGGCAAAGAAAATAGAAAATATAACAGTTCTTGAAGCTGGAATCAGGAATAAATTACTCAAACTGGACAAACTGATTAATGGACAGATAAGTTTATTTATCCCACAATGGGAAGTTCAGTTTAATGATCTAATTGCAGCTCAAAAAGTGAATTTTAAATACAATTTATAAGCAACAAACACATCATACAGTGCTCAGCATAAATGAGTACACCCCCTCTGAAATGTAAGATTTTAATCAATATCTCAATGAACATAAGCACAGTTTCAAAGGATTTGGACAAAGCTGAGTTTTATAGAACATTTCCTCAACCCTGTAAAGCCTGAATAATAAAATAATTGACAGAAAATTCCAATTCTTTGAAACTAGAGCCCTTATTGGTCCTTCCGAACAGCCAAAATATATATAGTTTTTCAAATACCAATTTCCATGTCTGAGTTTCAATTTGTATCATATTTGATACATCGAGTCTCAATGCTCAAATATTATTATTTTTAAACAAACAAAAACATAATATAACACAAACATATCAAACAAATTGGTAATTCCAAACATATTTAAGAACATTTTTCAGTGCTACGCTTATGCAGCAATGAGAAATCCACCAATGGAAGTCTGGAAGACATCTGTCGTGTCACTGAAAGGCCTGTGGTGAACTGATTACTGCCTACTAGTGGATTATCTATGTATTGCATGTATCTAATGTATAGGTCAGGTTTTTCAAGTAAAAAATAATCACATTGATGATGTTGAGGGCTTCAAAACTGGTGTGTCAAATATGATATGTTTGGCATTACAGGGTTAACTGAGAACATGATATGTTCTATAGTGTCTCACAGAAAATGTTGATCCTCAAAGAAACCTAAAGGTTTTGTGACAAATCTGTTGAGGTGTATTCATTTATGCTGAGCACTGTACATTCACCATATACCATAGTGTCAGTGAGAGCAGCTTAATGCGGTCATTTAAGCATACATATGTTCAGTTACAAACAACAGCACCAAAGAAAAAAAAAAACAACAGAAACCCACATGTAAGTAAGTCAACAAACACATACAGTCACTGAAGTACTGGTTAGTGTCTGATAATGATGTTAATTTATCAATTGAGTAGTAGTTGAAATGCTAACTTTTCCTCCTCGTGTCCTCTAGATGGCAGGTGAGAACAGTGAGGTTTTCTGGTCTGTTGATGACTTTCTGTCAGAGTTGAGTGGATAAATTAAAATGCAAAGGCTAAGCTGGTGGTGCATCACTTGTAGCCTCCTGTACATTAGGATCAGATTAGTTTACTATGTGTGTCGCCTGTTTGGATGAAGCTCAGCTGCCAAGTGTTTCAGATCCCACTCTGAGCTGTGGGTGTCTGGGACTGAGTGATACACAGGCCAAAGAAAGGCCAGGCCTGCTCTGCTTCTCGTCTCCTCCTGAGGCTTCCCGACCCAGAATAATATGAGGCAGAAAGTTTTTGCTTTCTGGGGCTCCTGGAAAGTTGCAGACACCTCGTCCTATATAGAGGACAGATCATTTATCACTGTGTTCCTCCGCTCTAGCCCCAGTTCTGTTTTCTCCCTCCTCCCTGTTGCTTCACTCTTTTACCAAATATATTAGCCAGGTTTCCTTTGCCTATATTGTCATATCATGTTGCTGCTGCTGTTTATGACACTCACACTTCTCAAAACGGGTCATTTTTCTGAGCAGTTTTTCTGTCATTTCTTGCACCTGTTTGTGCGTACTGAATCCATCTGCTGTAAAATGTTTTCATTTAATTGGCATGATGACAGATTAATCTGCTTGATATCATCTTTACATGACAATAAATCTGAGCATTTGAAAACTGCCAAGAACAAACACATAAATGACCTGGCTGACTTGAAAAAAATAACAACAGTGCCTCAGTTACAGGCATTTCCATGTGAAACAGAGGGTTTTATCATACTTTGAATTTTTCTTTTTGTATCAAAGCAGCAAAAAAAAAAAAGGAAACTGCCATACTCAATACTGGAGAATCCAGTTGCTTTGATAATGATTCTCTATACACCAATTAATTAAAAAAACAAATGATGAAAGCTCGCTCTGGGGTTGGTGGTGGAAAAAAAAATCAGGCTTTTACAGCAGGGCAGCAACAGTGTCATAATCCAAGCTTACTTCTATTTTGCCACAGGCAGGAGCAATGCAGAGAAGCAAATAATCAATTATACACACAGCCTACTCAGTGAGGTCGGATGCATTCAGCTCTGTATGCACTCATCCTCATCATCATTAACAGCTAATTTAAAAAAAAAAAAAAAAAAGCTAGATATTTATCTGCACTTAACTTCTCATCTACTGTTAAATTTACAAAGCACTCCTAAATACAGACTTAATTCAGGTTTCAGTCTCAAAACAACTACACTGTTTGTGTTGATGTCGACAGCGTCTTCTCATCTTTGATAGTGTTGTGTGGGTGGGACATCCTCAGGGGAAAGGCAAAGATTTTATTACATAACAGCTGGAGATTTAAACAAAAATAATGACAAAAAATCAGGGGACAAAATGTGTTCACTTGACATTGGTTTGACATTTTTGGGTGTACACCCTGGCACCTTTCAGAGACGGAGAGAGAAAAAACCCCAGCAGAATAGAGAAGCACACTCTTACGTCCCACTTTGCAAACTCTTTGCAGCCTACACTGCCAAGTCAATGTTACACCTTTTCCACCTCCCCTACAGCTTTAAATAGCCCACTCTTCTTCAACAGGACAAACAGAGGGAAACACACAGCCTTCAGAACACACTGCAGCTTCAAACCAACATCTATCATCCCTGTTCTGCCCAAACACAGAGTCTGCATTATGTGTGCCTTTAAATTGCCATCATCTTGTCATCGGTGGTGATCTGCAAAGAAAGAAGTATAAACACATGTCAGCATAGCTCACTGCAGCCACTGAGGAATCTCAAATCTGTCAGAAGCAGGGGGGTCAAACATATGGCCTATGGGCCAAAACTGGCCCAAACCTCATGGTCTGTGGGATGGATTTGTGAAATGCCAAAATTACACTGAAAATATGAACATTCAAGGGTGTTAAAATCATATTATCTCAGGGGCCACATACAGCCCAATTCAGGCTCAAGCGGGTAAAATACCATCATAAATAATTACAAATATATCTATGTTTTCATGTAAAAATTACATGAAAATATTTACGTTTATCAACTATCACAAAAAATGTGAATAACCTGAACAACCATGTTCTACTGAAAATGTTTTAAGTAAAATAAGTGGAATTTTAACAATGTTATGCCTGTTACTAAATGTTTTGTGACACTGCAAATCCACTGTAATCTATTAGTTGTAATGCACATGTGTAAATGAAAAGCTAAGGTGTAATATTTTAAACTTGCACTTTTCTTAAGATATTTCTGGTCATTCCTGTTATTCACTCATTTTTTAAAGGTAAACATTTTCACAATATAAATTGACTTTGAATGATTAGCCCATCAAAAGTCATCAAAAACAATGGTTATGTAATCGAATACTGACTCCTGTGTGTATCATGTGACTAAAACAGACGGAAAAGAAAACATGGAATGCGTAAAAGCATTGTTTTTGTCAATACAATGCCATAGCTATTGATATAAGAACTGATGTGATTTTGGTTATCATCAAGAAAACCATGGAAAATGGATAGATATCTCTTAAAATTAAACTCTTATGGGCTATTTTTGTTATCATTATATTTGTCCCAACAAATACCTTTAGTTGTACCAGGCATTAAAATGAACAAGAATTTGAAGAAAACATATGGTAGTCTTATATTTTTTTTCCACAGCTGCATTCACTGATTATTATGTTATTATTTTACTGGTCCAGCCTATTTGAGATAATATAGGGCAGTATGTGGCCCAAGAACTAAGATGAGTTTAACACCTGTTTTGCAGAGTCTGAATGACAATCTTATCACATGGTCACTACTACACACTGGTTGATCTTTATATCATATCAGTAAAAATAAATCCACATTCTCATCACTGCATAAGCTCCCTGGATGGGGATTTTCTATGAGCATCACAGGCTCCCTTATGTCTGTGCATGCTAAATTTAACATCCGCCTGTTTGCTGCGTGTGCATGGATCATGACGATGCGTGGATATGTGTGGACGTGCGTGCGTAGAAGGTGAGGAACAGCAGAGGGTTTCTTCTGCTTTGAAAACATGTCTTTCAGAGTTACAGAAGAACAGTGAGCAATGAGGTCTTTGGTGTGTACACCTAGTCTCCACTGCAGACTTCCTGTGTCTGCCATGAGTCAAATCAACTGTTATGTAAGTCCACGCTGAAGAGACGCAACGCTGACACACCTGTGCCCCTTCAGCATGTTTCTGCAGGTTTCACTATACATCAGCACTTGACTTATCATTGTTGTAGCACTCATAATTTCATATTTGTAGAAAGAACCTAAACATAAATCTGACTCACTCTGCAGGATATGCTGTTTTTCATTTAGGGTCTTCAGGCACCCCAGGCAATTATTTTATTACTGTCATCAGCATGGGAAGAAATTCAGTTTATATAAATGAGTTTTCTCTTGCTTATTTATACACACAGGCTATATTTGGATTTGTGTGTAGGGTGTGTGCTTGTGTAGGTGGAAAAAATACACATGTAAAAATAAAGGAGATGGATGATTTGGAATATTTGTCAGGTTTGAATAAGAAAAGATTCTCTGGTGGCTGCAGAAGCCAAAACTGCCACCTCCTCTTCAATACAACATGGCTCAAACCTCCAGTCTACCCCCACAATCTGAGGGTCATGTGACCCACCCCCTGACATGCAAACACTTTAAATGAGGAAAGAGATTTTTTTACATAGGAAGCTACTGTAATCTAGGGCATCCTCACAGCACTGCAGATCTTTATACAGTTGGAGGTCGATCAACAGGTCTGCAGTGATGAACACACCCCATCATGATGTCATACACCAGGGGGTTTACACAGGAACTGAGATGAGCCTCAAACTATCCCCACAGGTTGGTACAGTATTATTGGTAGAGCCAAGTGTGGTTAAATCCTTGTACAAAATATGCACCATAATAGCGGTTTATTGAAAATAGGACAACAGAGTGCACAACAACTTCTAGGACACCGACTACTGTGTGTTCCTAGTTTCTCTGTACTGGTGAAGACTATGACCTGAATGCACACAGACCCACGCAGTAGAAGCTGCTTTTTGACAGTTGGTTAGTACAGGGCATTTAGTATATGGAGGATTTAGAAATGGGAATTCAATATCAAGAGCTGCCAGAGTAGACAGATCTAAGGACAAGTTGAATAATGTCAAAATCATGAAGTAAAGCAATAAAACCCAGAGCTAAGGATAAGGATATGACAAATATGATTTAGTGCAGAAATTAAGTGTTGGAAAATTGAAAAACTGGACATGCTTATTTCTGTACTGAAAGGATATGTATACTGAAAAGGTGTCCAAATTAAAAGATAATTTTAAAAAAAGAAATTAAGTGTTAATTTTTTGTTTGTTGCTTGGCTGTTTTGCTCATTATGTGCATTTCTCGCTCTGTGTAGTCGCCAAGAAAACAAAAAAAAAAGTCCCACACTTCAACATTTCATTGGACCTCTTTTAACTTTGGTGCATTTCCATGCTCCATGTGTAGTTATTTTTACAATTTCTTTTTTCTATTTGTTAGAGCTTTACTGTTGGCAAGATTTACTGGTATTACTACAATTAACTCCTTTGAGACTGTATGCTTGAGTTGAAAGAAGACACTAAATTAAAAATAACCTATGTGTTTTTTTTGATAACCAAGCAAGCAGATTAATATAACAATGAAAATGTTGTCCACAAAAATCTCAATTTAACTTTTTTCTGACAAAGTTGTGCTGCCTTGTCCTCCACTGTACTTTACCTTGATATGTGCTATTGACACAGTTACTTACTGTTCCTTAAATTATAGATGCCATAACATCGAGACAAGTCTGAACAGATTTTTTTGCCTCTCCTTCTACATTATCTCCTTATATGATCAAGCAGACCTGACACTGGATGGCATTCACACACACATTACCTAGCACTCATCACTGATCCTCATGAGCACAAAAGTTAAATCAAAAAATTAAATAAGTAATTTGACAGACTAATTTTTTAGAATTTATTTGTAGTAATATATTTCTACTTATAATTGTGCATGTTGGATATTTTACCTTTACAAGAGTTTGATAACAAATGACTCCATTTTTAATTTAACCACTAAAGACCCACTGCAACTTTTGTGTTAGTTCCCAAATAAATTTTTCCTTTATATTTAACCATTTATCACCATTTATCATAAAATTACCCTCTATTTTCCTTTTTTATCCAGTGAAAATCAAATATTTTCCATTATTTATTTTACTGATCATGTACTTTAATCATCATGCTGAGATTACATTTGTGGATTATCATACCAAAAACAAAGAAAACTTGACAAGAAGTGACTGTCAGTAAAATATATCATTAAATTAACGTAAACTAAGTGTCTAGAACCACTGCCATTGACTCAGCTCCATGGGTTTTACTGGTGAATCAATCCTGTAGAAGATGACAGTGTTTCCACAGTAACTATGGAGCATCTGAACATCCAAATGGGTCATATCTAATGACATGAAAAGATGACAAACTGTGTTTTGCCCCAATTATTTACATGGATGGACAGGATCAGTGGCTCTAAAGTTATTACACATTTTAGATCAGTAGCTGGCTTTGATCACTGTTGTATATTTGGGCTTTTCTGAGTTAAAAATCCAGTTTTTAGGATTTTTTACAGGGATTTACGGGACTGACCGCAGAAGTATAACATTCATAATGTGGTTTCATTAATATTTAATCATCTAAATAACTGAGCTGTGGGTTAGGGTTGGGGTTAGGGTTGCAAAGGGGCAGAAATTTTATGGTAAATTTCCGGAAACTTTCCATGGGAAGTTAAGCTGGGGAATTTTGGAAATATTTCACATTTAAAACTTTCTATGGGAATTATGGAAATTTATGGGATTTTTTTTTAGGAATTTATGGCCATTAACTTGAGATTGGCGGTAATTTAAACAAACTGTATCATATACAAACATAAATGTAAGTATTTTTGTTTTGTCATCAGAAAACATCCATGTCAAACAATGCAATTAAAAAAACATGACATTTCAACAGATTTATTT
This sequence comes from Fowleria isostigma, assembly GCA_029814645.1. Taxonomy (NCBI): domain Eukaryota; kingdom Metazoa; phylum Chordata; class Actinopteri; order Kurtiformes; family Apogonidae; genus Fowleria; species Fowleria isostigma. Next base: position 21,641,579 of record JAPTGZ010000022.1, on the reverse strand, counting down.
GAGTAGAACTTTAGTTTTAATTCTTGAACAATGAAAAATCCATTATTTTCATGAACAAATACATGAACATAAACTCCCCCACCCAGTCAAAAAGTAAAATGCCCCACACCCCCTAAAAAAGTCCCATTCAAAATTTTAAATGAAAGGAGCCCTCATTCCAAAATATTCAATATTCTACACATCAGATGGCAAACGTGGCATTTGTCTGTAGAACAAAATAACAGAAAAGCTTGTAAAAACACTCATGCAATGGAACAGAAATATAGTTGGCTAAACAACTGGAATTGTCTTCGAAATATTTTACAATTGATGTATAAATTCTTGTATGGGCACAGAAAACCGTCTTGGAGGAGTCAGAAGAAACAGTATCACATTTGAGGAGCTATAATAAGCTAACCTCGTAAATGGTCAATGAAATGGAAAAACAGCTTACTTTTAGCACCTAATTTACCAGCTAGCTAGCTACTGTATGAATACATTTTTATTTAATTTTTGCAAGTTAAACAGTAATACCATTATAGATC
>JAPTGZ010000022.1:21612613-21633967 GCA_029814645.1 Fowleria isostigma | reverse complement strand
AGTTTATGTCTGCCTATGATAATATTGCACCTAGAGAGGGGGAGCAGGAGAGGTAAAAATAAGTAAAAAATGAGGCAGGTGTGCATGGCTGGCACATATCACAGGCCATTGATTAAGAATCCGTTTCTGCTTGTCATTTTGGGGAACAATGAATCTGAATACAGTTCCAGAAGGAGCGCTTTAAAATCGACATGCCGCATCGCTTCAAGATTAACAACTACATGAGTCCCACCTTCTGTGATCACTGTGGAAGTCTGCTGTGGGGACTGGTCAAACAAGGCCTCAAGTGTGAAGGTAATTTGCTTCTGTGTTTGTTCTGTAAGGCCATGTGTCCGGTAGATGTGGGTATAATTTCTGGGTTCTGTTTGCAGATTGTGCCATGAATGTTCACCACAAGTGTCAGGATAAAGTAGCCAATCTTTGTGGTATCAACCAGAAACTACTAGCTGAAGCACTTACACAAGTTGGCCCGGTGAGTTCACAAACAGTCACACATTGCTTGATGCAGTCAGAGTTTTTTTGAGTCTTGAATCTGCAAAATCTATGGAATTAGTGTGATAGGTGTCAAAACAGTTAAAACCTTGTGGTTATCTGTAATGTATTATTATTGATCAGAAAAAGATTTCTAAAAGTTTATGGTCCTCGACTATTAGACAAGAAGCACAGCTGTAGACTTGCATTTTGTGCCATCTTTTCTCAAACATTACATATTAATGCATTAGGAAAGAAGAAGATGTAGAACTTGTGGAGGATGAGGCAGAGTAAATGAGAGCATGTGATGATAGAATGCAGCTTTCTGTAGCTTTCTGGACTCTAAACATTATCTTCAGCAAACACCAACTCCAACTGAAGCATAGTCCAAAATAAAAAACATTTTAAATTTCAATCAAATCCTCATCTGAGCCTATTTTTAGTGATAAAACGACTCTTCACAGCATTATGAGTATCACGTGTCACTTGTTTACTGGAACAATATAATCCTTTGAAAGTAAGTTATCAAAAATGTGCTGTCATAATAAATTGTAACTACCACTGAAATGAGAAATTCCTAATCCCATTTGTGTGAACGAATTGTTCAGAGGTGATACCTGACCTTGATAGGAACCTGAGCTCCCTGCCCTGATGTGTTTAAGGACTGGCTTGTTATGAAACCCCCAGTTGTCTCGGTCTCTCTTTACAGGCCTCTGGTTTAGAATCTGCCATATTTACTTTGATAGACAGTCAAAGCTGTTTGATTTATTTATTTTTTTTTACTGTACTCACTCTCTTCTGTTTAAGGCAAACAACAGTAAAAAAGTTAAATATGTGTTTTTAGATGAAGCACACACCTTCTGGTCTGGCTCTTATATAAACTTATATTTTGTTTTCTTCACTCAAGAAAACATCCACTCGACGTTCAGATCCGAACTTGCCTAATCTGCCTGATATTGGAATCTATGATGAAGTTAACAAGCTGGCTGAACTGGATATTCACGGTCAGTGTGTGTTTTTTCATGTATATAACTGTATTTAATTAAATTCAAGTTCTTTAAATCAGTGTAAGTTTTCTTCAGATCTGCAAATACTGTGCAAGGTTCATGGTGTGAATACGCAGTTGACATTCTTTTTTTTTTTTTCTTCTTCAGATGGCCCTACATATGGCAGACTGTGGGAGGGATCCAGCCCACGACCTGTGTCTCGTATTACTCATATGACCCGCATCAACGTGGACAATTTCATCTTCCATAAGGTCTTGGGAAAAGGAAGCTTCGGCAAGGTACAACAACCACACCAGTGGTAGTTACAGAGGAGTATAAAGAACTGCATGTTCAATTGGAAGGTGTTAAACTAGGAAGCTGCTAGAGAGAGAGAAGAAAGTTGAAAATTAAGTTTTATTTAATATTTTCTAATTTTCTTTATTTTTCTTGTTTTTTGTTTAATTTTCATTTAGGTTTAGAGCCACTTGTAGTTTTTCTGGTATCATAGGGAAAGATTTGATTTATAGAAGCTGAAAAAGGTAGAAGGAAAGAATGCTCAATATCAAACATAATTTAGTGGATAGACCTTTGGGTATTGAGTTTCTATCTTCAGCAAATAACATCACAATACAGCCTGTGTAGAACAATATAAAAAATAAGTAACTCTGGTTCATTGGTGCCGTGCAGTTCTGTCACTCCACAGAGCACATACACATATGCACACAGCTTTTAGCCTCAAGGAAGGGGAATTCAGCAAGAGTAGGAGGAAGCCTGTGCTTCATTAGTCTCCTTTAACAATACTTTCTTCTTGTTCTATATTACAACAATGAAACTTTTGAAATTGAAATAGTGATCCTCTTTTCTTTCCTCACAGGTTCTCTTGGCAGAGCTCAAGGGTCGTGGAGAGTACTTTGCAGTGAAGGCTCTGAAAAAAGATGTAGTGCTGATGGATGATGACGTGGAGTGCACTATGGTAGAGAAGCGAGTCTTGGCTTTAGCTTGGGAAAACCCCTTCCTCACACACCTTTACTCAACCTTCCAAACCAAGGTAGTCTCCCTCCACTTTTTTCCCAATTTAATTCACTGTTATTTGATTTTGTAATGCTTAAAGTGAAACTCATCAATAGGAACATCTATTCTTTGTGATGGAGTATCTGAATGGAGGAGACCTGATGTTTCACATTCAGGAGAAAGGGCGCTTTGAACTCTACAGAACCACGTGAGTCACATCAGTCACACAAATATAAAGAAATGCAGACCTGCTGGAACAAACACAAGCTACCATCGTTATTCAGCACTCACATACTCTTATATTTATACTGAGTTCACAAATGTAACATTAATGTCCTGATTGAAAGCAGATCCTAATAATGTATACTGTCTTTGTATAACTCTCTTTGTGCCTTTCCAATAATGTTTTTTTAATTTCACATCATATATTAGACCCAGATGGGTTGTGGCTGTGTAGTTTCCATTAGCTGCTGCTCAGTTGCAGACTGCCTTGTAAGGAGTGAACAGCTCTTAGTGGCTGTGTACTGTTTGTAATGGGAGATATCAGTTACTACCACCCACCTCTTCACTGATCACTCTGTGGGAATCCCTCCAGAAAAGAAAAAACAATGGCGCACACACATACACACACACACTGAAAAAAGTCAGATTTTGGTTGCACCTGTTTATCTGGCAGATGAAGTTTTAAAAGTTCTCACATTTACAAACTGAGACAAAAGTGAAACATTTTTTAGCATGAGTTGTGAAACTCAAAAGAACAAACAGAACATGAAAATGCTAAAATATATTATGTATTAAACCATTTGCGATTCATCCTTAAAAGACAGTAGTATGCACTAGGGTTAAAAAAATATATGTATATACGTATATTGAAATATTAGTGGAATATGATTTAGAAATGAAGATGATAAATGTATAAAAAACAAAACAGGAAAAACAACATACCATAATAAATGAAACACTACTGCTTCTGCCTACAAGTCGTGTCTACCACATACAAATGAACATAAAATGTTGTGAATAGACTCATTCTTCAGTCAATGTCTGTCAGATAATTGTAATATGATTTGTTCTGCTGATTGTATAGCTCTATTATCCCAAGTATTTGTACTTTGTTAAATGCTGCAACTTTTGAGTAACACTTTTAGTAATAACCTTTGAGTGAATACAGGGTGTGCACTTATAAATGCTTTAAAGATTATTCACCAGTACAGTCTTGTATGTGGAGCATTTTCCCTTTGAAACTAACCACGGGGTTCAATAAACTCATGTTAAGTCTCCTGTAGTTACATTGGTTCTGTGTCGTACCCATCACATGACAGGAGTAATTCTCTCTGCACACACTGACACTTGATCTAGTGTTGGCATCCACTAAAATCCTCCTCACTCAGTGACTGTATCCAGCTCGGAAAATGTACCCTCCATGAGTGAGGAAGAACAGTACACTGTGTTCATCATCTTCTAATGTATGTGATTAAAAATAAATATGTTTGCATGGATGTTTACATATGAGTAAAATATAATAAATATCTGGGTTTGTTACTGCTGTTTGAATAGAATGGAAAGTATTTCCTGAGTTTTGGTTATGCAATGTGCACCCTAAGGCAGTGGCAGAGCTGTAGAGTTTCCGGTGACCTCCGGTGATCTTCACAAAGGCCCTGTTCTCCCAGAAGCTACAGCTAACCTGTTGACCCAGTGCTTTACAGAGTTCAGTCTGTCGGCTCAGCGTTCCTCACATACAGAGGCACAGCACAAACCTAAATATGCAGGATTCAGTGTGCACTTCTTTTTTATAAAATAGCACTAGAGGCTGACAGATGCCAGAATGTTGAGGCGGATGTCAATATTATGGAGTGAAAAATATCCGATATTGATATTTGGTCTTTATGTATAAAACTTAAGGTTATGAAACTTTTGTGATGACAGTCAGTGGTAAATTTTATAGCAAATCTTAATTTAGTTTAAATTATAATTTTTGACTAAAATGTAATTTCATTTTAGTCATGTTTTAGTCACCTGAATTGAGTGTAATAATTTAATAGTAATAAGCTTTTACTCTAAATCTATCTAATCTAAAATCTATGGTAGATTAAGGTGACTAAAATAAAACCAGTTGATTAAAGTGTAATGTATTATTTGTGTATTTCTCTACAGAACCCAAACTCATTATATGGTCTTTGAGAGAACAAGTGTACTAGTTAACGTCTCTGTTACACAAAGACATGCTCTGTAACCGGATCTCTCCTCCAATCATCCATATTGTCCAGTTGTTATATTTTCAGTTTTATTCATTGCAAAAAATGTAAAGAATTTTTTGTATAGTTTTTGTCATCAGAAATTAGCTTTTATTTAGTTATTGTGTGTTTTTTGTCAATGAATCAAATGGTAGTCTCTTACATGCCCCCTTACATGTAAGGGAGATAAGGATATTTTACAGTTTAATAGTAAACTTAATTTTCCCAAATAAGTGACAACACTGCACTGAATATTGAACTTAATTTAGAAACAACTTTTGATCAAAAATTACTGAACGTACTGTATCTATAACATGAAAAAGATTGCATTATTCTTTATGTAATATTGCTTTTGGTTGATTTGGACATATACTGATATAGCTGTTATTACCCAATATCAACCCATAAACAGCAGCACAATATATGTGAATTAATCTTTAAAAAAAACATCTGATCATGTTTAATTAGAGTGGCACAAAGATGACTTTCAGTGAGATGGAGTAGATGGATCCTTACAGTGTGTGTAACCTGTGTCAATTAGTCATTTTCAGTGAAAGACCAGTTACTGCATTTGTACAGAGTGGACTCTATCTTCTCTCCGGAGTCTGCTTTTCACCTGACACACATGACAAGAGAAGCAGGTCAGAGAAAGGCTAATCTTTCAGCTCGCACCAGCGCTCAGGTTTCACATTATAAGAGCATTATTCACCTGTGTCCTACTCCATACAAATGTCCTCCTCAATTATTTAAACCTACACTGAAATGAGTCTGCAGTGACGCCCGTGTTCAGCTGCCAAATCAGCAACAAGTCAGCGACAGCACAAACCGACAGCCATCTATCCCAGACGACTGGTTGATATACCTGTCTGTCTCATCTTTTTTTCTTCTCAGGTTCTACTCTGCTGAGATCATTTGTGGTCTTCAGTTCTTGCACTCCAAAGGGATCATCTACAGGTCAGAGCAAAAATCCATTTTAAAACAGTTACAGTGTAGACATTTAAATCACCACCACCACTGTAATGTCTTTCACATTTGTCACATTTTTTAACATCTAAATCGTGTTTTGCTCTTATCAAAATGTTAACTGGCTTCCAATCCTTCAGGACTGATCTAAGTTAAATTGCAAATGTACTCTGAGAATAAAACTGCAGAGGCTTTAAAGTTGCTTGGTGAGGTAATCCCACACATTTTGACACCTTTTTTTTTTAAAGTTTTAATAATATTGTGTGGTAATGCTGTTGTGAGAATGGATTGTTTCGAATACTGTCCCTGTGGGTGCAGTCCAAGAATGCAGAGGAAGTATACATACTCTGAAAAGGAAAACATGCATCTTGCACTTGATGCAGTAACAAAAGCTGGGTTACAAATGACAAATAATCTTATAGTATGCATGTGACTGAACCTTATTATGAGCAAAATACACAAATTTACAAATCAGAATAAACAAATAGTTAATCATAAAAATGTCAATGAGATGGATTATTTATGATATCTATGATTAATATGAATGTGTAAAGCATTTACAGTGTTTTATTCATCTACATTCCAAATGGCAAAATATTTTCAAGACATGTATTTATTTGTCTTTATGCTGTGTATTTTGTTTGTAGAGATCTTAAATTGGACAATGTGATGCTGGATCATGAGGGACACATTAAAATTGCTGACTTTGGCATGTGTAAGGAGAATGTGTTTGGAGAGAATCGTGCAACGACTTTCTGTGGTACTCCTGACTACATTGCTCCAGAGGTAAAATGCTTCAGATCATACACAAATACAGAAATGTATGTGTATTTATCACTCTGCATATCGGTAAATGTTAATAGGTCTGTCATTGAAGCTGCGGATGGCTTTCATTACCAATTTTTCATCAAATCTGTAAAACTACATGTAGCCGCAGTAGCAGCAATAAAAAACATGTTGACCAAGCGAAAGCCAGCTGGTTATCTGTGTGGAACTCCACTTCCCACAATGCACTCTACGACAAAATTCCCAAAATGCCCAAGTTACCTACCTGCTTGGTTTGTAAACACATAGACTTGTTTATGGTAGAGTTTGCTTCAAAATTGTTCAATGAGAGGGAATATTCAGGTGCATAATCATGGGAAGACTTACTGATTCATAATACTTATGCTATAACTTGGGTTTTACAAATTTGACATTCGCAGCTTTAATTTATTTATGTTTTTTCTTTCAGATCCTGCTAGGACAGAAGTACTCCTTCTCAGTTGACTGGTGGTCTTTTGGGGTCTTGCTGTATGAGATGCTGGTTGGACAATCACCTTTCCATGGGGATGATGAGGACGAGTTGTTTGAATCAATCCGAATGGATACTCCTCACTATCCTCGCTGGATCAACAAGGAGGCGAAGGACCTGCTGGAACGGGTCTGTACCATTAGTTTGATCTGGAACGATGATTCATGTTTGTCTAGTGGGGGATCCCATCATATGGTCCTGTATGAAAAAGGAAAACACTAAAGGTTTTTTGAACGGTCACTCCTGCTGTTTTACAGCTGCTTGTTCTTTTCTTACATTTACTTTGTCTTCCTGCAGTTGTTTGAGAGAGATCCCACACGCAGGCTAGGAATTGTGGGTAATATTCGGTTACACCCCTTCTTCAAGAGCATTAACTGGCAGATCCTGGAGAGGAGGGAGGTTGAACCACCTTTTAAACCCAAAGTGGTACGTTCTGCACACTCAGGTCGACCAGTGTTAAACCATTTACACATATGAAGTGCAGATGAAAAGTCTCATGACATCTGGTCCACTGCACAGAGTTCTCTCACAAATGTTCAGTCAGATTCTATTTTTTAGTATTGAATTTCAGAGACTAAAGTACATGAGTATAATAAATAATAAACTCTCAATTTTTTTCCTGTATTTTACAGTCGTTTTTAAGTAACTATTACCAATAAGTTCATAATTTTACATCATTTAAGCAACATTCTAAACAACGGGGATGTCTGTGTGAGACGCATTTTGTTAGTGGATATGCTTCACTTTATGAAGGTGAGGGGTGGCACATTGTAGAGAATGCAAAAAGGGATGGATCTGTGTATGTATATAAATGTTTAGATATATCCACAAAATGAAAAATGTTCATGACTCAGGTCAGATGTTTAGATGCCCCATTCAGGTTTGTTTTACAAAACAGGTAAGATTCTGATTTGAATTTCTGTCACCAGAAATGTGTATAAATTAACATTTTTCTTTGGTGATTTTGTAAAAATTGGGTTAAAATTTGCGATACATTTGAATGTTAACCTGAATAATGGCCTCCTGCTTCACACGTGGGCTCAAAAACTGTAAGCTGTCTGTTAATTCTGTCAAAAGGTTGATTCAAAGGAAATGGTCCTCCAGGTAAAGTCTGGAAAATGTCAGGGTCACAGTCCATGTGTGACTGATTAGATGCAGATAAGTGTCTGTATGCGCCTCTGTTTATCATTTTGCTGAGACATGTTTGCTTTTAATTACAGAAAGCAGCTAACGACTACAGCAACTTTGATCGGGAATTCCTCAGTGAGAAGCCTCGCCTCTCCTACAGTGACAAAAACTTCATAGACTCCATGGACCAATCGGCATTCACTGGTTTTTCATTCATAAACCCCAAGATGGAGCACCTTTTAGAAAAATAACTGTTTGTACAGTATCCACATGTACTGTAGGTTACATCCTTGCTGCTTGTGGGACAGTTCAGTTACTCTGTCATGTAATTAAAACAGTCAAATGAGCTGTTCCACAATCAGTGTCTGTGACCTTTTGTAAGCACAAACTATTACCTTTGGTACACACGTAGAACTCATACAAGTAGAGACAGGCCCTCTAACTGTATATATTGATGTGACTGTATTTGTGTGCATGCTTATTTGTCTAGGATGTAAAGGCCTGTATGAGTAATAATATAAGGGTGTGATGCTGAAAATACTCACATCCACTTGACGTCACTGCTGCCATCTGCAGTCATTTTGTGTCCCACTTAGTAACATTCAGTTCAACCCAGCTGGGGTTAAAGATTCATGAAAATGCAAAGAAACATACTGTAACATGTACTGTAAACTTCAGATGTAGACTGTATGAACCAGTCAACTGCATGTATAGGTATGTCACAACAAACACCTATTCATCTCCTTCACCTTATTAATGAATGTAATCTCTTTCTTAAATGTCCGAATCCTTTCCTGTGACTGGATAAATCATGTCTTGCTGAAAATTAATAACTTGTATTTGTTAAGTTGACTAACAGTGCCATGTAAAGAACAAATTTAAGCAGAGGAGCAGTTTATCTATCTGCAGTTAAAGTCCTCTGAAAGGACAGAATAATGGATACAGACGGGTGCAAAAGTTCAAAAACAGGTACACCACTTTAAAATAATGATAAAGTTACAGAGATGCTGTATATAGACATTGTATATGGTTATTGTTGTATCATGTATATTGGTTAGCTAAGGATGTACTTTTTTACTGTCTCCATCTTTTACATCTGAATTAAAAAAACATCAACTCCCAAGACTCACTTGACTGGTTCTGGCATTTTCTTGTAGTTTTCCAATAAGAGCATAGTTACATATCTGAACCAATATTACAATAAAAGACAGATTAAAACACTGAAGTCATTTTCTTCTGAAAACCCTTGGACTGGTGTGTCATGCAGACTTCAAATTGTGTTAGCTCATTTTTGACCACAGTACCACATTGAGGATCATTTATTAACTGCTCTACAGATGGTGGAACTCTAATGGGCTGACAAAAATACTCCTCCCAATATTTAAATCCACTCTGTATCTCTTATTAAACTCTTAGATGTCCAACCACAAAGCTATAATCAGGGTACACTATTGAACTCAGGATGTAAACCTGTAGACTGGATTTTGTGACAGTATAAAGCTTTGGAATTAATTATTAGACCACTGGGTTTTCACCCCAGATTTGACTCTAAAGCCATCAAATTTTCCTGTCTGAAAATGTGAAAGGTAAATATCAGAGTAGCCTCATCAATTGCAGAATTAAAAATGAAAATGCACTGCGCAAATCTGGGTTAAAAGTAATCAATAATAAATACTTAAAACAACATAATCATACAAAATAAATATGCAGGCATAAAAGCGAAGAAACCATAAATGTTCATTTTTTAAATTTAATAAATTAGTATTTACATTAATGACATCAACCTCCCCATTTTTCGGAATAAAATATACACAAATTAAGAGTATACAATGTTGAACAAACATTCTTGAAACAATTAATATTTCGACAAATAGAATATCAAATGTTCATTCTGAATGGACTGTGTATCAAAATTCTACAAAAAAAAAAAATAATCCCAGTTGGTATATGTAAATAAATAAATAAACCTGAATTAAAATGTAACATTCATGAGCATGGTGCGCGCTCTAGCGGTACCATGGGGACAAGACGATCCGCCCTGTGACGTCACTACGTAACGTCCGTCCGCAAAGTGTGTACGGAAGTAGATCTGCTACTGTTTCTGCCTTCTTAATGTTGTTTTTTTTTTTTCCCCTACAAGAGCCACCTCATTCTTGCACTATGACGGTTGGTAGCCTCAGCCTTTATTTTACAAGGATGTACCCTATCATTTTGTGAAACAAAGTTAATCAACGCTCGGCAAACTCCAACGAATCGAAGAAAGTTTAGAATGGGCTCTCAGGATGTTCTGAAGGATGCGTCCACTCTGGCGTCCTATAATGTTTTACTACAGGTAACAGAATCCTACCGGTAATACAAGAACACTGTGTTTGAGTGGAAGATTTTCAGTAACTCTAACACATTGCTGGTCTTTCCGTAGGTGATGTTCCGTGTGCTCACCTTCTTGCTGAATGCCTTCACTCTGAGGTTTGTGTCCAAAGAGCTGATCGGAGTGGTCAATGTAAGGTAAGAGGATGACAGCACATGGATTGAAGATACAAAAGAAACACAATTTTACTACATTTCATTGCATTTGATGCTGTAATAACGCCTATATCCTTGTTTTTCTACGTAGGCTCACACTCCTGTACTCTACGTTAGTGTTCCTGTCCAGAGAGGCTTTCAGAAGAGCCTGTCTGAGTGGAGGGTCTGGGACCAGCCACAGCTGGAGACAAGTAGTCAATTTACTGTGGCTGACGTGAGTGGATATGTGCAAATTTACTAAATATGAGGTTTACATTTATGCTTTGAAATCAACAATAGACATTAAGCTTGTTTGCATCCATTTTTTTAAAATGAAAATGTGATATAGGAGAAAATGTTGCATTAAAAGTTCTAATGAATGTTTGGAAAGAATATGATCCTAAATACAGTACAGTAAACTTGGATCTACTGTATACATACTTGGAATGTCCCACCTCTGGCAAGATCAGCTGCCACATTTCTGCTTTTTTTTTTTTTTTTTTGCTCCATCTCATTAAACTCCAGTGGCAAAGCCTAATTTACTCTGTCACCTTTGTTATTGGAAAGTTGGCCCTAGTAAACAACCAGAATTGTAAAGGATGAGAAGTCCATCTCACTTTAATAATCATTATCCACCATTAAATTAACATTAGCACATGAACAGTTACTTTGTCATTGTTTAAGTATCTGTTACCTTTAGACAGAGATTGAAACCACAAGGAGTGACAGACAGCACTACACTTATAAGATGAATTGTCTCAAACAAAGGTTTTTTCACATTTTAATTTGACATAGACCATTTACAACATGAATGAACATGACCATTATGTTTCCCAAATGGAAGAAGCACAGTGTTTTATGTGGTCTGTTTATATTGTCCCTCTTTCACCCGTCAGGTTACCTCTGGGTGTATTATGGTCCATCCTTCTGGTCTGTGTGTGGCTGTGGCTGCTGGAGGCCCCAGACCCCCAGACTGTACCCTACTACGGCCCTGCTGTGGTGTTGTTTGCCTTTGGGGGGGTGCAGGAGCTTCTAGCTGAACCACTGTGGGTCCTGGCTCAGGCTCACATGTTTGTGCGACTGAAGGTGGTCGCTGAGAGCCTAGCAATGATCGCTAAATGCAGTATAACTGTGGTGCTGGTGGTGTTTGCTCGTCAGTGGGGTCTGTACATCTTTTCTGCTGCTCATGTAAGAAAATGTCCTCTGTTCTGCATAGTTCCCATTCTTTCCTTCATATATACTGACTTTAACTCACAGCTCTTCTTAGATTGTTTACACAGGGTTCCTGGTGCTGGGTTACACTGTTTACTTCCTTCACTTCTTGGGGTCTACAGAAGCGACTAAGAAGAGTTTTCCACTGCATCATGTTGGAGATCTGCTTCCCTGCAAAGTTGATGGAGAGGTAAAAGGGCTCTGCAACTTAATAATCTATCAATCAATTAGTGGCTTTATTTGGCTCCACTGTGGTTATTGGCTGTACAACAGTGGGAAGGATACATTTAGCATATGTAACATGTGTGGTATATATGGAGACAAACTGAAAAAAAAAGTATCTTCTCTTCATAGTTCCTCATATTTTACAATGGAGACATCAGAGCTAGAAATGAGTGCTTACATCTATTTATTTCAGTGAAATTCTACAGGCATACCAGATGAAAGAAACAGCTGTAGATGTAAACATTTATTTATTTATCTCTCAATTACAGTTTTGTCAAGCAAGTTTAAAATAATATAAAGCCAAAAATAAGTCAAATAAATGCAGTTGATAAAAATAAGGGCAACAAGATTTAGAAACAGTGATGTAGGATGGCAGTTTTCCATAAATATGGGATGGAACCTGCACTCTGACTGCTTGTCTGCACAATTACGGTTTGTTGTAAAGAGCTAATCCTCATTTTTCTGGAGCTAAACCTTAGTGAGTATATTTTTGTCATAGTAGATTGAAACAGAAAAAGAATACGACGACTTTTGTCATAAGAGACATGTTAACCTGTTTCAATATTTATGACCTGTTGTTTCTGCCCACAGTTTATCTATTGAGAGATAATTTGTGTTGTTTCTGTTCAGTGACTAATATTCTTCATTAATTGGTGTTTGTAGCCGCTGATTGACTGGAACCTAGCGCAGCTCACATGGAGCTTCTTCAAGCAGTCGTTCCTGAAACAGATCCTCACAGAGGGAGAGCGTTACGTCATGACCTTCTTGAATGTCCTGAGCTTTGGAGACCAGGGAGTTTATGATATCGTCAACAACCTGGGCTCCATGGTGGCACGCTTCATCTTCTTACCTATTGAGGAGAGCTTCTACATATTCTTTGCTAAAGTTTTGGAGCGAGGCCGTGATGTTGAAAGTCAGAAACGGGTCTGAACCTCAAAACATGCACAAACGTATTTACAGATGTTTAGGTAGGATTAAGTAGTTTGTCATTATGTGTGGGTTTTTGTCTGCAGGAAGAAGTTGCCATTGCTGCTGAGGTGCTGGAGTGTCTGCTGAAGCTGGTGCTCGTGATCGGTCTGATTATCACAGTGTTCGGCTATGCCTTCTCTCACCTGACTCTGGACCTGTATGGTGGCTCTCTGCTGAGCAGCGGAGCAGGTGAATGACCTGACAGTTTAAACCACAAGATCAACACAGGCTGAATAATATTTAGGACAGAAAACCCACTGACAGATATTGGGTCTGTACTAAACAAACATGTTCTCTTTATTCAGAAAGCCAAGTATTTCATCATTTTTGAATCGGATTGAAAGAATAAGGGTTGTTTGTTTTCTTGCAATGAAACCCAGTAACTATTTAGATAAACTGTCCACTCTAATGCAATACTAACATATTAGATATAAGACCTTGCATACCAGTTTGCACTGACTAATCCTGTGTATACTTTTGCCAAAGGGCCCACGTTGCTGAGATGCTACAGCTGCTACGTCCTCCTGCTGGCTGTAAATGGTGTAACAGAATGTTTTGTTTTTGCTGCGATGAGTCAAAAAGAAGTTGACAAGTAAGAACGTTGATTTACAAACAGACTCTATTCATCCATCAGGACAAACCTGATAATGTGGTGTTTGTGTTGCATCCTCAGATATAACCTGGTCATGCTCGGCCTGTCGGTGTCGTTCCTCTTCTTGTCCTATGTGCTGACATGGTGGGCTGGTGGCGTTGGCTTCATAATGGCCAACTGCCTTAATATGGGCCTCCGCATTTTGCACAGTCTGCTTTACATACATCAGTACTTCCGGTCCAGTCAGTGGAGGCCTCTGCGAGGTCTGCTGCCCTCTCCACTCACACTGCTGGCTCTGGTAGTCAGTGCAGTTGTCACAGCGTTGTCTGAGGTAACAGTTCAATCTCATCTGTTCATTTTGTCCCTATAGTGGTGGAAATAAATATTTAACACATACGTTTTGTTTTAATTATGCTGCATGACAAATGTGCATAGTGTGTTGTTTTCATTCATGTCCATCTGAATCTGAGGAGAGTTCAAGAGAACTCATAAACACATATATAAGCTTTCATGTAACTTGGTTTGTATATTGACTGAGCAACTATCTGGAACGCTATAGTTCTTTGTGCATCTGTTTGTATTATCTTAGGAATTTATGAAATGGCACTTGAAAATCCACTGTGCTGTACAGCTATGCTGTTCTTACACGTAACACTTCCTTAAGTCCCTCTAATATTACAATTGACAGAAATTATTTCTGCACAAATCTATGGAACGTGCAGGAACATGTTGAGGAAAACTCATTGAATGTTGTTTTGTCAAGTACGCCAAACTCTCTTTCTGATTCTTGATATTTTGAAAACTTGTTGATTCTCTGAGATACGTATATTTTGATTTTTAAAGATTTCATCTACAGTTTGTCACTACTCTTGAACTCAATAAGATTAAGGGAATTACCAGAAAAGTTTGTCAAAACAACTGGAAACTTGAAGGTGTGTGTTTGACTTCATGTTTCATTTCAGTGTAATTATGATAATATTGAGTGAGAACTCTTCAGAAAACTGGACATGAGCTGTGTGTGACCAGCTTAACTCATGGTTTGCTAACACATGGATGACACTTCATATGCGTTTTGAACTAGACATTAGTATTAACTACAAACATTCACACAGAGAAATTGCATGATGCATAAATATGTGAAATGACACTGGACAAAAGTATTGATCACATTAACTAGTTAGTGGAGAAGCTTTTGTTTACAATCACTGTTCCCTGTATGAAGAAACTAAAACTGATTTTTCCTCATCCTTTTAACACATTGTCTGTTGGTGGTCAGAGTCTTACATTTCTAATAACTGACTGGACCATATCAACAGCTTTATTTTACTTCCTGTTCTGCTGTTACTACTGTGCTTTCTTCCTCTAAAACTCAGCATTAGCTTCCTTTTCATGTTAATGTTTGGTCAAAATATTAACTGTAGAACTACAACATTGGTAAATGAAATACAACATGACAACTGTTGGACTTATTTCTGCCCCTTTGTTTTCTCTATTAAATGTTTTTAGTACTGGTTTTGATTAGTCAGGTTCTGTCATCTCTTTGAATCACTTCAACGTCTGTATCGTCTTGTTTCAGGTTGTTTTCTGCTGTGACAGTGGCTGGTTTTTCCGATTCGTCCATATCAGCGTGGGAACTGTGTGTCTGCTCGTTGTGCTTGTTGCAGTATTTTTCACAGAGACACGACTTATTCAGTTTATCAGGACTCAGCTCTTGCCCCGGTACCGAAAGAAGCACCGTTAAGAAAGGCAATGGTTGTACTGGACCAAAAGAAACCTTCTGCTTAAGACCAAACAGGAATGACAAGAAGAAACAACTTTTTCTAAAGAGACCTCAATTTTTATCTGTGAATGTATTTTTATGTTTTCAGTGGATCATTCTTCCTTTGTAGAACAGAAGTATTGGGATATTATTGGGTTGTTTTGGGACCCAATTGTGGAAGAGGAAAGGTGAATATATTTTCATTTCAGTTTACAAGTTGTTTGACATAAGTAAACAACTTTATTTTTATTTGTGACGCTAAAATAAAATAATGAAAGCACTTGAAAGAAATCTTATTTAATTCTGAAATGTTAAAAAAATAAAATACATTTATATGAGAAAAGCAAATTTGATGACTCAAATAAAATCTGCAATACACAATCAGCTGGTCTTTGGCTATGCATGTTAGAAGCAATATCCAAATAACCTTATCTTAACAACATAAAGAAGTCTGGACTGCTGTGACTGTGGACTTCCTAAAGGCTAAATAATGCTGCAATTATGGAAAATGAACAGGAAGGGGGCAGGAACTGCATTCCTCTGCAAAACGGTGTGCTTACCTTAAACGTGTGAAGAATGTCTTTTAAGTCTGGTATGTTTTCAAGTTTTCTTCAAACAGTTTCTTATATATTTTAACCCATAAAGACCCAGTACTACTTTTACATCACCTCCCAAATGAATTTTTTCTCTGTATTTACAGTTTTTCTCAGTTGCTTTGGTACATTTCTCAGATCAGAATTGAAATTCTCAACACTACTTGTTCAGTCTTCACATCATTGTGTCTCTTGTGCACATCAAAAAACAAAAAAGCTCATTTCTTTGGTGATTATGTACAATTCTCTGCTGTTTCTGACATCAATTGCATTTGTCACGTTGCTCAACATGTATTATAATAGTCTGTTGAATATCTCACCCCCACAACATTTAGACATGAGTTCATCACATAAGGCTTGACATGCAAAATGGTTAAAGAAGTTCTCATAATATGTCCAACATATTTCTAGACATTTCTATTAGACTTTTTTTTTTTTTCTAAATCTGTCCTGAATTGGTAAATTACTCCTAAGTGAATCTTGACTTTCTCTAACAAACACAGTACAGTACAGTTTTCCCTAAGGAGATTGTCCCATGTTCACATTTCTATTTTTGTTTTTTTCCTTGTGCGATTGCACTGCTGTCTTTTTCCTTCTGTAATTCAGTGACATGGTCTGTCAACAAATAACAGTACAAACACTAAGAGCATATGTGTGACTCTTGTCCAGTCTCTTGTATCAGTCTTCCACATACACTAAGGTGTAACTTACAATTTACAATAATTGTCATCCAAACTGTATCCATAGTTTACATTAGAACATCCCTCCAGAGTACACGTCGACAACATGAATAAACTGTTGGCCTGTCTAATCTGTACTCAATAACACAAGGACTTGTCATTGTGATGGCACTGCCATGTTCACTGACATAAAAATTTACTTTGAGAGATGAACTAAGGATTTTGAGCAGAAGACTGGCTTTTGCAGGTAATCTATGGTGTTTAGCTATTTGTACGAATTGTTTTGAGAAATGGACATACTGTTTTGCAAATTCTGAGGGTGATTCAAGAAATATATCAAAAAGACTGAGAAACACTAACTTTTCTTAAGTGATTTATCCCCATTTATTATAATATTATCTTCTGTTTTACATCTTTTCAATGAAAATTAGGTATTTTTGTGTATTTAATTTGCTGATAATGTCAATGTTCATTAAAGCTCAGATTAAAGTTGAGGGTTATTATATCAGAAACAAAGAAAACTGAGGGAAAAATTACTTTTTTAGCAAATAAATCAACAACTGAATGAATCAAAACCACTGTCATTAATCAAACTCCATGGGTTTTTACTGGTGAATCAATATTTTAGAAGATAACAATGTTTCCATGGTAACTACAGAGCTGCTGAATGTCCAAATGGGTCATATCTGATAACCATAAAACAATGACAAAACTGCATTTTACACCAATTATTTACAAGGATTAATAGGATTAGTGACTCAACACATATTAAACATTTTACATCAGTAGGTGGTTTTGGTTGCCAGTGGTGGTTTGGTTCTGTACGGGTTAATGAACCCAATTGAGTCCAGTTTCCGTGGCTTTCTTAGCAGATGTCAAACAGTCTTCTATGCCTTAAATCAGGACAGGTTGTTTCAAAAGGACAGATGTTATGTGTCCCTTTACACAGCTGTGGAATTTATTTGCGTGTGTAATTTGTGTAAACGTGTAGCCATGACCTCATCATTGTCTAATGAAGCAGCAGAGAAAAACCAGAGGGAGAGAGACAGAAAAGAGGAGGAGTCTGGACATGTTACATCATTTATTAGACTTTAGAACAGATTTATTGTCCAGAGGAGAATCGCTGGACTTACAAGCTGAAACCATAAGGCTGACAGCGGGGAGAATTTACACCAGTGTATCTTCATCTGCTCAAACAACATGTCTCAAGTAAGGCTTTAGCTTCCAAAACACATTGTTTCATGTAGTTAAAGAACTTCTAGCAGAGATAAGGAGTCAGATGTCTGTAACTTTTCCTCTCCAGCCGGGTCAGGAAGAAGATGAACAAATGCAGCGTCCTGAGGTGACAGAAGGGGACCTGATTGAAGCAAAGAATAAACTGGGTGGAACTAAGCCAGTGAAGAGCAAGACCTTTGAAGTAATGGAGGAGTGTGGTGAGCAAAAGCACACACAATGGTGATACTCTCAGATGAAAATGATTGTTCTTGCGTGATGTATCTGGCTGAGTTAAGATCACATAATGTCAATGGGTTTGGGTGAGGCACGTTTCCCATGATGCACAAGTTTCCACTCCATATACAGACAGGAAAGAGAGAGGGGGAGACTCCTTTCAAACAGTCTCACCCATAGGGATTAAAATTATTTATACATAACTGTACTCTTATGTAACCAAACTCACTGCTACATTAACAGAAAATACACACTTTTGAATGTTTGTTTTTCCTTCGTCCACAGAGAAAATGGGTAAAGCTGCTCCGTCTGTGTTCAGTGGTGTGAGGTCAGGGGGAGAGACTGTTTTCAACTCACGCTCAGCTCGACCAATCAGGAAGTAGCAGATGACGTACCAGTGCGATGAACAAACAACACCTGCCCCATGTTAAGGGTTTGGATCATCAGTTCTCCTCCTTCACTAAAGCCTCATTTTTCATTTTAACACTTTTTTTTTTCTTATGGCATGGTTTTGCACTGAAGTGAAATGACTCCTAATACACAGTACAGCATATTCTATTTGCACATAGTGTCTTTTTATGCCTATGTTTGAAGCTGTAGACATCAAACTAAGCACCAAAACAGTTTCTAAAAAGTTATATTTTTGCATCAGTGCAGTAAACAGTAAAGCAAATGAGCTCAATAGACAAAGATGATACATTTAGAGCAGGGGTGTCAAACTCATTTTAGTCCAGGGGCCATATTCAGCCAAGTTTGATCTGAAGTGGCCCAGACCAGGAAAATAATAACAGAATATTATAAAAAATAATGTCAACTTCAAACTTTCCTCTACTTTTAGAGTAAAAAAAAGTGAAATTAGGCGATAAAAATGTTTACGAATATCAACTATCCTTTAAACCAATGTAAATTACATGATCAAACTAAAATTTCTTCAAAAAACTAAGTAGAAATGTTAGCAATATAATGTCTCAGTTTATCATTTACAGATCTTAGTGGGTCACATACATAAAACAAGTAATAACAGGTAGAATATTGGAAAACTTGCACTTCAGGTATTTCAAAATGTTCAGGTTATTCAGGCTTTTTGTGAAATAATAATTTGTCTTAGAGTAAAAACAGTAAACTGACATGAAAATGGTCACTTTAACAAAGACAAAAAATTGGAGTTGTGAGTATTTATGGGTTATTATGATCGCATTTTACAGATCCAGCCCACTTGAGATTAAATTGGTCTGGACGGAACCTGAACTGAAATAATTAATGTTTTAGTGCAATTTTTGCATCTTATTTATTCATCCCACGGGCCGGATAGGACCCTTTGGTGGGCTGCATATTTGACACCCCTGATTTAGAGTAAAAATGAAAACCACTGTGGCCACGTTATTTTCTCTGTGAAAGAAATCAGGTTATTTTCAGTAAAATGTGTCATAGATATGTTGCACCAATTTACACAGAAGTGTCTTACAGACAAAACAAAATAACGTTACAAATAAAAAGGAAGTTGATTTTCTTTTCTTCAGCAAGTTTTTGTTTCATTTGAGATGCTAAATTAATTGGCTTATTGAAATATGTAGAACAAGGTGCAAAATTTAATTGTGAAATATTGTAAAACTATGCATATTTTAAATATTTAATGAGCTAAAATAAATGCATTTTGGTCCATTTGTAATTGTTTCTTGATTTTTTCCCTTCTAATTAGTAAAACAACAGAATATTTGGTGGAATTATTAAAGCAATATGAGCATCAGGCCTTGTCAAAACCAGGCTTTGTGTAAGTGTTTATGAAAGCTGAACCTAATGTAAATGCAATAGGCACCTATGTTTATTTCAGATATAGTGTTCCACAGATCACTGTTACTGTTTTTGCTTTTTGAAAAGATGCCCATGTTTTACAATTCTAAAATAATTAAGTGTTTAATTGTGCAGTTACCTATTAGGTATGCAATGTTCCAATATAAATACAGAGAAGAATGGGGAATTAATGTAGACGTCTTCATGTGTCTTATGATGTTTTATATGCAAATAGTGATGTCGGCCTATAAACTGATGCATCGCTAATTTTCCTCTTTGGCCCAGGGCACATAATGTTCACTTCTCTCTAGAAAGATTGGAATACTAGAGGGCTTGATCATTAACACAAGAAGTAAAATCTCATGTTCGAGGTTAATATGAAAGCAAAAAAAGTATTTTGTGGACAGTTAAATAACTACAGGATAAAAATCACTTCTGAAGTCCATTATCACCATGTAATATTTTTTTTTCCAAAAAGCACACTATAAATGAGTATGTTGCCTTTTTTATGTGACTCTAAAGAATTACATACATGTGTTTTTCCATAAGTAAAGTGAGAGGTATTGGATTTTGTAGCTTCCTCCAACAGGACAGAAAGAATTTCACTCCATTTTCATGTATTTCAGATTTACAGATTTAACAGGATTAAATAGTCGAAACAAAATAGATTAGAACTGAACTCCTGAATGACAGCTGCCAACATACAAGCATTCCAGATTGTGCTGTACTGCCCTCTAGCAGTACTACAAAAAATACTCAACACATCTTCATCATATTGGGGAACATAATATATTGCCTCTTCAGTATTGGGTCTGAACAGCTGTCACTGCGCACACAGTAACAAGTACATCAAAGTGTTCTTGTCTCTTTTTACTAATTGGATGGGGAAAAACTGCATGTGAATCTTAGAACAGAGGTGGAGATGTCGGTAAAAGGAAGGTAGATTCTGTCTCCATGGATGGCTGGTATGGAGGTTAAAGGTTAAGGGAGGGCATGGACACTGTCTGCCTCAGTGGGTAGGGGTGTTACAATCAAAGACCTGTTTGTACTTTTTTCTCCAGTGTTTTCATCCTCCTTCAGTCTCTTATTCAAACTGCTTTGTCTACTTCTACAGAGTATGTCATCATACAAATCCAATTTCTCAGTTTGGTATTAATAAAGTACTTCTATCAATGACTGAAGGGGACACATTAGTCCTTCTGCCACTGCACTCACTACTCACTGTTTGAGTTGTAAAATTCTTACCCTGCCTTATAAATCATCTTGACAGTTAATTTGAACCATTTGTTCTATTATAACAGGGCAGTAGCTGTCAGTAAAAGTTCAACACATATAATTACTACAAAATGAAAGTCAATTTAAATTTTCAGTTTTTATTCAAAAAATTATTTTCAGACAATGAAATAGATAAAACTCCAAATTTGAACAAAACTACTTCAATACATGATGTATGGACAGAACACTAGTCAGCGCTGAGAGCAAAGATGAAACAGAC
>JAPTGZ010000022.1:21587215-21600211 GCA_029814645.1 Fowleria isostigma | reverse complement strand
GAGAATGTGCTCTGCTGTCTGTCCACTGTGTGGTGGAGAGGGTGCTCATCATTGTCCATGATGGAGATCAGTTTCTTTAGTGTCCTCCTCTCCACCACAGACTTAAAACTGTCCATCCTCAGACCGATCACAGAGCCAGCCTTTTTGATGATTTTGTCCAGTCTGTTTGTGTCGCTGGCTCTGATGCTGCTACCCCAACAAACAGCCGCAAAGAAAATGGCGCTGGCTACAGAAGAAAAGAAAAGTAAAAGTAAAAAAGATAAGAAAGTAAGAAGGAAACTAACAAAGGAAAAATACATGCCTGGTCTTCATAGACCTTCGTCTCTATATTGCTTTAGAGATAAAATGCTATGAAATCATGCGGTGTGTTTTGTTTTTTTTTGTTACCTGTTATACTAACTTTACCAAATTTACTAGTGACTAAGTATACATACAACTTCATTTTGTTTGGATTACATTTTATATTATTGCGTTTCTACAAAATGCAGTTTAGCACCTCATCTGTTACAAATTGTAAAAAGACAGTGATGTAATGAAAAGTAAATGGTACAATAAAAAAAGTGCCATAATTACATTTAGAATAATATAAATGGGGATTATTCCATACCATCTCACTGAGGCCCTTTGAAATGTCATGGGTTTTCTTTCCCATGAGCTTCTTATTAAGTTAATGGGATCTTGCAAAATCCTAATACTGTACTTTTGTACGTATGGATTTATAAATTTGCAGTTAAATGTCATAAGTATGTATATTGTTAGTGAAGTTACTTAGTTACAGCTTGAAATGTATCCTTAACATCCACGAAACTGTAAGACTTACTTAGTTACACAAACAGTGACGATAAAATGTTATTAATAAATATAAATAATTTAAAGCCTCAAAGGGGGAAAAAAATCTCTGTTTCAACTGTGTGTAGTGTAAAGGGGAGTTATTTCATATCTGCAAGTTTTTTTGGTCTTACCCCCCCCCAAAAAAAAAATACAACCACAGATCTTTTTCAATACTGCCACAGACCTGAAACCCTCCATTTTTCTTAAACAGGATTATTTGATTTTTTTCTAAACTTTGTGTTGTTACTCTTTGAGAGTTGATAATTTGAGAGAATTTAAAAATGATCTGTACTTAAGAAAGTGAAGATAACAGTTGCAGCGGTAAAAAGTAATGCATTAATATCAGATTACAAATTGTGTATTTATGTAAATACACTGACCATGAAGTTGAAATAAGATATTTCTATCTTTTCTCATGAGATGATTGTGACAATGATTTATTCTTGGTAGATAAAGAGTAACTGGGATTTAGTATGTAATCACTGAACCTGGTCAAAGGTAATTAATATGTGTGTAAATAGGAATAAAAAGAGTTATGTGGCTGAAAACAAAATTATTCCAACTTTATGAACAACAGCGTACTATAAACACTACCAGAATTTGAGACAAGATTATTTTCCAGGTAGCGTTTATAACAGGTAATGTAGTGTCTCACAGTTTTAAAAGAATATTTCACCATCAAAATGTACAAAATCCACAAAGTGTTGAAGCAAAAAAAAAAAAAGTTAAGCCTCACTAAAATTTAAAGAAGTACCAGCAGAGGGCAGCATCTGTCTAGAAGTATAGTGACAGTAAATTGATCTGAATGGTGGGAGTTTGAGTTGTTGACACAGTTGAGATGATCCCTCTGTTCAGACTACACTGAACAAGTCACTGAGAGGCAAACATTCTCAAGTTTTCCACCCTATTTGTCACTCAACTTGACAGCAGTGCTTTAATTCTCTCTAATTACAACAGCTTAATGCCTTAACACCAATTAAGTGCTCCAGAAGTGAATCTTTTATGATGGAGACACTTGAATACTGGATGCTGCTGTGTTGTGTGTCCAACATGTGAAACCTATAAGCCATTGGGGTGGCACATGCTGTAGATTAAGGAGGAAGGAAAGTGTGGGGATCAGGGTATGTATTAAACTTCCCCTCATGTCCCAAGTGAGGAAAGCACAGGAAAGAGAAGGAGCCAAATAGAAGGAGAGAAACAAGGGGAGCACAGGAAGGCAAGACCGCCAAAGTCAGGAAAAGAAAAGAAGGAAAGGAAAGACGACCAAGTGAGCAGCAGTTTCAGTTTCAGCCTCTAGCTCTTTTACTCTTTTTGCTTAAATTCACTGCTCCTCTAATTTCTCTACTTGTTTTGCTGTTATTCTTGGGCGTCTTGTCTGTTCCTGTTTGTCTTGCTGTTGTCAGCTTTGAATTTTTTCATAAGTAATTCAGAAAAGAAAAGAGGAAATGTCTTTTTTTATGCACTTCTAATATTAATATATTTATGATTGTCTTTTTTTTTGTCTCAGGAGCACAAATTATAGACCTGATGATGCTCGTCGTTGATGTGGCTAAAGGGATACAGACTCAGACTGCAGAATGCCTGTTGATTGGGGAGCTGACATGTCCTCGCATGGTCGTTGTTCTTAACAAAACAGACTTACTGCCAGCCAACAAGAGACAGAGTGCCATTGAGAAAATGACCAAGAGACTCCACAAAACACTGGAGAACACCAGGTTTGCATTTCACACAAATCTGCACACAGCAGGTCCAGCAGACCAAGCTAAAGCTGCAGGACGGTAAAATCTTAAAGTGAATTTATTGATTCTTTGATTCATTCACCCTTTGTCTATATTTCATCTCTAAAATTTGAAAGGGTTTATTTGTTGTACAATGTGACCCTTTAGGCATAGTTCACACATATCCAGGGGAAAAAAGCAGCCACGTAAAAATGCAAAAACACAACTGAAATGCAACAGGCCAAACAATCGGAGAGTACAACCCCAAAACCATCTTGGCATTTTGCACACTGACATCCAACAGAAAAGTGCACAACGCTCAAATGGAGTTTTTAAATAATCTTTACTATGGAGATTTCCAAAAGGTCTGTCAGTGACTAAAACTGTATTGGCTTATGGACAAAGGGTGTATAAGGAAAATCGCTGTGTAGATATGAACTCCCATGTAATTATATCTAAATTGGGTTATCTCATATCAAGTTATTGGAGACTTATTTTTTATTGTAGCTTACAGTGACATTACTAAACTGTTATGTAATTTTAGTACAACTCTTTGTTTTGATCAGGTTTAAAGACTGTCCTGTGATTGCTGTGGCAGCAAAGCCTGGAGGCCCTGAGGCTCCTGATACTGAGGAGCCACAGGGAGTTCCAGAGTTGATTGAGGTAAAGATTGTGAAAGACACAAACAACCCTTTATTTGTGCTGATGTTACTTAAAATAGCACATAATGTTTTACTAAGATCATTTGAAATGTGATTGGGATACTCTTAAACACACAGAGTTTATGCTGGTTATTAAAAATTCTAAAAACTGAATTCTTAAAATATGCTAAATATGATTTTTGACCAAAAAATGTTTAATATAGTGTTCTTTTGAAGTGAGTTTAAATGTTTTTGAAGTTTACACAAAAATGTTCATTTGAGAAACTTGGAGTTTACAGGCACTAGAACTAATGCATTGCCATAAAAAAACTAAAACTAAAAACCTACCAGTAAATGAATACCCTCACCCAATATGGAGAGCATGGGCAATGACAGGCTCCAGGGTGACCAGATGTTGAAACTGTTCTTAAATTGCATTTATAATGGTCTTTAAAAGGGACCGGTATAAGGTCTTTAAAAAGGTCTCAAGTTGAAAAAGATTTAATTTGTTGAAATCCATTAAAATTCTGCCTGCACAAACAAGTATGTGCCTTTGAATTGAGAATATTTAATGATCAGTTTTATGGAGATGAGGATTTGGTTTTTGTTCTGTATCAGAGAACAGTTTAACACAGCAGAAGAGTTAATCTAAACAGTGTTTCTGTTGCCACCACACTGTCTGACTTAAGTTTGATAAGGATCTAATTAGTATCAGTCCTTTTCTGTTTGTGTCACATGGAACTTAGTTGACCTTGCATTATAATGAGAAGAGTCTGTATTTCTTTTTGATCGTCTGTCAGCTCTTGAAGAAACAGACGTACCTCCCTCAGAGAGATCCTGGAGGCAACCTTCTGATGGCTGTGGACCATTGTTTTTCCATCCGAGGCCAGGGGACAGTGATGACGGGGACCATCCTACAGGGGTCACTGGCTATAAATGACACAGTGGAAATCCCAGCACTAAAGGTACATGCGAAAAAATGGACACAAATCTGACTCTCTGATATTTACCAGCTTGCATCATTTCTGAGAGCTGGCAGTGCCTTTGCAATAACCAGAGAGTTTAGAAAGTTCAGAAGTTGACTGGAAGTGGACGGACAGAGGGAGGGATGGCCGAGTGGGTTCAGAGGATGTGTCAATTTAATGTGAGGGGAGGATGAGGGGATTGGGGGGGGCTGGGCTGGGTTGGGCTGGCAGCACAGGAGTGGAGTAATTTAGACCAGATGCAGACTTCAGTCATTCTCAGCAGTTTTGTTTGCAGTGATTATCTTCACCTCTTGGTGGCAGCATATGGCTAAATTAACTATCTCTGGTCATTGGTTTTGATCTGTCCCACAACTGTTGGTTTTGTCATTGTTTGGTAAAACGTAACCAACACAAGGATAAACACCATCTGTGATTGTGGTATGTTCAAAACCACAGTGACAGATAACCGGATCAGGTTGTCACAAAGGTGTATTTTTCTGCACCTGTGATTTTTAACAATAATTTCTAAATTGATGTTTTTATTAGTGCACTTACGAGTATATTATATCATTTAAATTTATATTTAAATCCACATAACAATCAAGACAATAACTTAAATATAAGCATAATACTAACGTTGTTGTTATTATCATTATCGTTATTATCATTATTATTATTATTATTGTTACTACTACTACTACTATGATAATAATAAAGTGGATAGTGTCTATATTAAAATAATGTAAGTCACTGTAGAATCTGTTTTTTGACACTTCAGGCATAAAAAAGCAACATTGTTAAAGATGGTTGTGTTTTTTCTTTTAAAGAAGTTTTCACATTTGATCAGCTGTTTTCTTGCAAAAACAAATAAACAGTCTTAACTCTTAAATATGTTAATCTTGTACTATACTGACAATGACCATCTAATTTTGTTTTTGTTGAAATCAAGATTGCTCAAACATGCCTAGTCTCTTCTATTTGTCTTAATATGATGTGAGTTGCTACTTGTGCTACAATGAGCTCAAACTTGTTGGTTTCTTTCTGACATCAGGTCACGAAGAAGATAAAGTCGGTGCAGATGTTTCGGAAGCCGGTGTCAGGGGCCATGCAGGGGGATCGCGTTGGTGTCTGCGTGACACAGTTTGACCCTAAACTGTTGGAGCGCGGTGTTGTGTGCACCCCGGGGTCCCTGCGCACTCTCTACGCAGCCGTCATATCTGTCAGGAAGATTGGCTACTTCAAGGGCTCTCTTGCCACTCGTGCCAAGTTCCACATCACAGTGGGTCATGAGACTGTGATGGCGCGGGTGACTTTCTTTGGCCTCCCACCTGTGGATGCCCCAGACATGACTCAGCCCAGTTCACTGGAAACACCTTTCACCTTTGACAAAGAGTACTTCTACCAAGACGAATATGTCACTGCTCAAGGAGAGGCCAGTTCTGGACTAGACCCAGAACAATGGGCTTTGTTAGAATTTGAGCGGCCGGTCACATGCCCCTCTCTCTGCCTGGTGATTGGCTCAAAGTTGGACACTGACATCCATGCTAATGCATGTCGGTTGGCCTTCCAAGGACGTCTGTTACAGGGCTTTGAAGATAAAAGCTATGCAGACACCGCCCTGCCTCGCCTCCGCATCTATAAGATGAAACACAAAGAGGGTCAGGTGGAAAGGGTGAGTGGATGCTTCACACAGTCATTTTTTATTACAGGACTTTGTTGGATTTTTGATACCAGTTAGTTATTGGTGATATTCTATGGTTTATTTTTCTGCACAACAGATGAATGTCAGACATATCTATGATCTACTCATTTATTTACTAATAAAATAATTTTCAGATTAATCTAACAATATTATTATCATTATAAATTAAATAATGGGATCTGTGCAGTATAACAAAATATATTGTATGAAGATGAAAAAATGCACAAACTTTCATAAAATCTTGTATTAAATATATAGTGGGTTGTAAATCATATTCTTTTGAGTGATACATGTAGGTTTTTGGTCAGTTGATGCCTTAATTGCTCTTCCACAGATGTAGGCAGGAAAACTGTAAACATATTAAAGCATAGAAAACACACTAATTAGTCTGTTGCAGTTTACAATTTTAAACCATTTATTAACTGAATTTGTAGAAGGATCACAACATCCTGGTCTGTACCAGTACCATGATATAAAATTAAATATATTATGACAGAAGACTTTGGAGATATTTCCCATCTATAATGTACAGGAAGCCATCAATTATTGCCAAATAAGTCCCCTCAGGGTGATCAAGACCCCGCTGTTTTGTGTCAAGGTTTTGATTCACTCTGCCTGGTTTATTTTGCAATAATGAGCAGTGCATTATCCCTTACTAGTCTTTGACCTGACTCTCAACTTACCCTTAATGTTGTCCTTGCCTCTTTGTCCTCTCTATCACCTTGCATATTTCTTTGGCCCTCGTTCTTCGTTGGATGTTTCTCATTGCTGGTGGCACTGGAGCGTGCCTCTCAGACAGAGCCCCTATTGTATATTCATAAACAGACACGTACACACAAACAAGCATGCATATGCAGCCCTGGTGAGCAGTATTCAGGGCATGGGAGGGTACGCATGTCTTGGCATGTGCTGTGACGGAGGTGTGTGGGTGGCCGTCTGACGCCACTGGTCCTGTCTAGCTGTCAGAGGCTGGCGCTATTTGGACACACCTGAGTGGCACAGGAATACCCACATGACTCCGAAACTCAACCCAACTCCTCACTTACTTCTCTGGCTCAGCATATTTCTCTCATGTTTGTGCACTTGCCAGTTTGATTTCTGTTCAAGCATGGTTGCTCTTTCATCCTGACTCATGTGATCTAATCCACATTGATTCACCGGGATCTAACTACTGTATGAAAAACCTGCAAAATCAAGAACAAATTTTAGGCCTAAAAAAATCAAATGAACCTTGAGAGTTTTGAAAAGTCTTGGAAAAGTGCTTCATAAGTATAAATGACAAATATTTGTGTAGTAAAACATTTTTAGTTCATTTAATATTGAGTGAGCTAAAAAATACTTTGGCACAGCAGTGTTTGAGCAGAGCACATGATTGGATGGTATCAGATTTCAATCTGAGTTTCTACTTGTTCTTTTACAAGGTGTAAAATAACGCAATACCAGGAAAATGTCAATTTAAGGAACGCATTTTGATAAACTTTGATATGCAACTTGTGGCCTGTTAAGCATTTTGTACAAGGGGAAACTCCAAGACATGATACATCGTAAATAATTATGACTTGTCATCGACTGTGGTTATATTTATAAGTAGATTATTATTTTTCACGTCATGAATATTTCAGATGTTATAAGGTCATTAAAATTTGTTGCAAAGACATGGAAATGTCATGGAAGTGTTGATCACTAGAGGGGCACTCAGAGCTCACAGCCCTCCCTTTCTTTCCACAATATTATAAATAAACTAACCACAAATTATAGACTGTATTTTTTTCCATCTTCTCGCATGTTGCTGATGGTCACTTTACTGTTACCATGGCAACAAAGTAGCTGTCAAATATATAAGTTTCATTGTAAGTTTCCAGCTTTTAAAATGAAACACAATTCTAGTCTCCACTTTTTTACCGATCTGCTCCACATTCTAGGGCCTTTTTTTCGGCCCATTCCCTAACCTCCCACTGATTTTTAGGAAAATCCATGTCGTAGAATTTGCGTAATCCTGCTAACAGAGCAGACAAATAGCGTATTTTTGTTGGAGGTTTTCTTACCAAGTGTCCATTTTTCAAGCCGTCAGCCCTCTCTTACACGTGTGTGAACTGAAGATGTTATGACTTGTGTCAGTCTGTCGTGTACAGTGAAGTTTCTCTGAGTGCACCATCGTGTTGGGTCCCATTTAGGTTAGGGGTCAAGTGTGTAAACTAGTTTCCTGCCATTAACACCTCAGGCTGTTGACAGCTCCAGTCAGTGACTCAGGGATAGAACAGCATGTGCAAAAGGTCAGGTCGTGGTCATATGATGTTGCATTTGTTGTTCATCAGTCTTCTAGAATAAGACATATGAAATTCCTTTCGAAAAGGACACATTACTGTCATTGTTAAGAAGTCACGGCCTCATCCAGTCACAATTCATATGGTCTGCTGGACATGTATAGCAACTGTAATTTTTTTTTTCTTTTTTTTTATCAGTGCATCAGTCACGCTTGAGGGACATCAGGGTCAAATGTTCAAGAATGAATGAGGGTTTGGCAGAAGGCAGAGGAAGAGTCAGTGGCTGGGAGTGAGCTGGAGACAGAGTGGTGCCCTCCTGTTATCAGATTAGTGGCGGGTTAGATCGACTTAGTGATGGATGATAAGCAAGAAATACAAACAAATATGCCATAAAATCTGCAGGAGGATGAAAGAGAGTTTGAGACAGCCAGGCGACGAGCCTTGAAGAATGTGACTGACGGCGAGTAGTGCGGGGTTATGTTATGTTAGCTCTTCTTTCTCACCTTAATTCTAGGTCATAAAAATTCAAATGTCTTCATTCCAATTTTAGAAATATTAGCCATTACATACAGTTACTGAATACCCTTTTTAAACCCCTCCTTTTTATTACATTTTCTTTGTTTTTCTTTTCTGAAGTAATTTCATCAGTGAGTCAAGCTCTTTTTTACTCAACACTAGCACTAACCTGACAACAAAAAATGGATTAACCCAACTCATTCTAATAATCATATTTCCTACATAAAACATATCTTTGCATGGCACCGATATGCTACTGGACCTTAGAGTTACCTTCAACAAATAAAGAAATAAGTTGTTCAAAACTACATGTAAACCATGAAATCCTCTGTCCATGTTTATGTGTTGAACTCTGACCACAGAAGCAGCACATCTGTAAATTACACCAAAACGCAGTAGAAACCCTCAGTATGGGTTTAATCTTCTATTATGGTACAGTTTCCTGCCAGTGTGGTGTTCAGCCGAAAATGGAGAATCTACCTGCATTTGGTGTTTCATAGAGGTTAAATTCAGACTCTGCCTTTTTCTCAAATAATGCTTCACTGTAAAAGATGGATGTGTGTTTTAATGTGCAAACCAAAAACTGGAGACTGTGGCTGTTTTGTTTTTTTTATTTCTGCTGTGTAACTGGACCCAAAAACATCCAAAGCTTATCAGAGTTATTATAGTCGTCAAATTTATTTATAGAATAAATTTAAAAACAATAGACGTTGACCAAAGTGTTGTACATGTTCAAGGCAAGTATAGAAAAAACCCCACAAAATTTACACCAGGTAAAAATAAAATGAGTTAAAATAAATAAAATAAAATTCCAAAATGTGTTAATCTTAGTCCGATTTTAAAAGCCAAAGAATAAAAAAAGGTTTTAAACGAGTTTTAAAAGCATCCACTGTTGGTGAGAACCTGATATGGAGAGGTAGGCCATTCCAAAGTTTGGGAGCAGCCACAACAACATTTTGAGATTGTTTCTGCCAAGCCTGTGATACTAAACACATGTCGGCATTTTCACAGACCTGATGAGACAATAAACTTTGAGTTAATACACTAACTAGTCCTGATGAGTGTATTTGCTGCCCTCTTGTACTCAGGTGACTGATGATTATACTGTGATTGGCCGCAACCTGTTTAAGAAGGAGACAAACCTCCAGCTGTTTGTGGGGCTGAAGGTCATGCTGTCGTCGGGGGAGACTGGCGTTATCGAGGGTGGGTTTGGACAGAGCGGGAAGTTCAAGATTCGGATACAAGGTAAGAGCTTGCTGAGACTTTATATAGTGTGTGTTTTGACAACTTTAGTCCTTGATACTCACTTTATCAATACATGCATCCCAGGGCCCTTTGTCTTTCCATCTTTGGATTTTGGGGCTCTTCAGTTTTCAGGATGTGGTAACATTGGTAGGCCTGACATCCCAAACCACATTCCCAGGATTCCTCTGGGAATTTTCCGTGTTCCGGGGGAAGTCTGTCCAGTGTTTATTTTACCTTCTGTTGCTCCAAACCCACGGCTCCACACCGGGAGGGAAGAGAAAACAAAAACATTTAGAAAGAGAACCTCACCTACATCCTCTTCACCGCCTTGTATTCAGAAGTCTGTGACACACTCGTACACATCTTCACACACATGAACACACTACAGACATTCAGTGGTGTTCATCTGAGACTCCCCCCGGGTGTTACGGAGAAGACCGCACTATTCTGCTGATTAGAGTGGGACAATAATTGATACAGCAATAAATTGTGGTATAGTCTCTTGCATTTTTAATCAATACCCAGTATCAGTGTCATGATGTACAGAGAAGACATTGTCCTCGGATGCAGACATTTGAATTACAAGTTGTATTTTTTCCAGTGTTGTCTTATGTTGACTTCACGTTTGAATAGTAGCGCACATAATATTTATATTTTTACCTATATAACTATCAAGTATATAAAATGATACATGTTGAACACTACTTTGTTAAATGGATTTAAATGTATTTTAACATAAAAAGCACAACAGTTTATGCTCCTGTAACTACTATTGTAATTATTACTAAATCTGTTTTGTCTTGACGTTAGCTTTTTCTTCAAGATCTGCACCTATGAAAAAAGATAAACAAAAATGTGGAAAAGTGAACTTTTCATACGCTGTCAAATGCTTTTCTCTTGTTTGTTCCTGCTTTCTCTAAAGCTCCACCAGTCGATATCGACATACTCTTTATACCAGACCAACTCTTAGTATTCATAAAATATAAAGAATATATTTTACTATTTTTCTCCCAGTCTTTAAACAGCAGTTGACATGTTCCTAATGGACTGCATTTTGGGATATGTGCACATGTAATTCACAACCATAAGGCTGGAAATGCATAATTTCATAAAAAATCATTGTAAAAGCAAAAATTATTTCTTTTTTGTACATGCTTACTTTTTCATTTAAACTCATTTACAGTCATGACTTAAGTCCAATTATTTAGTTTATTTACTTTTATTTAACTAGGTAAGTTAGTCGAAAATTCCATATTACTCTATCTTTTGTTTCCTTCTTTGCCAAGTTTAATGCTGAAAGTCTTAAGAAACTGTGCTACACATTTGTTTATTGCTTACATTTTAGTAGGTATTTATTTTTGACTTTGTTGACCTTCATTACTGTGTTGATTTTTCACAAGGCTCAGGGTTTATACTTACCCTTGTCTGGCCTGAACACAGGGAACCGACATAACTCATGTTGGTTATAAATTTTTTATGTATTATGTCTGCTGAGTTTGTGTGAAAAGAAATCCGTTGTATGCACTCATTTAGGTTGGTAGACATGACTAATCATCCTGTTACATTTTAAAATGGAAAATTCAATTGCAAATAACATGTACAAGGACTATTCTTGTGTGCCACCGGCATGTGAATACAAATCATTATGTTTGGGTGAGAGTTTTGTGGTGGTAGATGGAGGTTTTCAGTTGATTGTAGATAACATGAAGAGATTTCTGGCTGCATTGCAACCATAACAACCCTCACATTGGCGTACCGATAAGAAGAAGAATGCTGGCGCCGTTGTACGTGAGGTTAGACAGCAGCGTGTAAAAGCATTCAACGCAGAACATCTTTTTCTCTTCGATGTACAAAACGGCATGCAAGCAAGCGGTTGGTTTATTTTCTCTCTACACACACAGGAATGTAGGCAAGAAAATATTGTAAAATTGACTCTAGTGCTGTCGTAAGGCACAGAAAACATCAAGTCAGAGGCTCAGCTGAAGGAAAAGAAGTGAATGTGTTTCAAACTTAAATGTTGAGACACAATATATGTCAGGGCGGGTCAGAAAAACTCAGTGACCAAGAGGCAGAGTCTCCAGAAGCAGCTGGTTTCCTGAATGTTATCATCAGTTACATCAGGAGGATGAAGGCATCACCTGCTCTGAGGTTAGAACAGAGATATACTGT
This sequence comes from Fowleria isostigma, assembly GCA_029814645.1. Lineage (NCBI taxonomy): Eukaryota > Metazoa > Chordata > Actinopteri > Kurtiformes > Apogonidae > Fowleria > Fowleria isostigma. The sequence continues at coordinate 21,588,160 of JAPTGZ010000022.1, read as the reverse complement.
AACACCTACTGCACACATAACAGGGGGCAAAAGATCTCTATCATGTGTCCGATGCATCTACAGTGACATGATTAAGGTAACCTGATTAGTGTTCATAGTGTAGGACAGTATATGCTGTTACGCTGCTGTAACATTTTTACATAAGAGGAAATTAAAGGCTTTGATGTTACTATTATGTAGGGCTGGGTATCATTCAACAACGTACATGTACTGATATCTGGGCTTTGATATTTGGTCATAAACACTCCTTGTTCTCATACAATGTCTCATTTTAAGAAAACTTAACAGAGCAAATCTGTAGTTTTATTTTTTGTCAGTTTATTTGGATTTTTATACTCTGAAAACAGTATTACAGCATACAATCTGACCTGTTTCCTACCTCCTGATCTTGTCTGTTTTATTGTCACTAATGAAAATACATAAAAGTTGTGTGTGCCAGTGGCATGTACTGACACTAATCAGATTTACTCTTCTGGTGTTGAAATTTGGCAGAGGTGGGAAAAGTACAGAAAAATTGTAATAAAGTAAAAGCATCTTTACTTAGCTTAAATTCTACTCAAGTAAAAGTACCCGCAGCCAAAAAGTAATTAATTTAAAATTTATTTTGAGTAAAAGGTACTTAGTTACTTTCAATTACTTGATGGAAAAAAAAAAAAAGGATGAGTCATAAATCCAATCCAGTACTAGTTGTTTTTAATCAACTTTTAGTTCACATAATTAGGACCTTTTAATGTGCAAACTTTCAGACAGACACTCCCCCCCAAATTATTTTCAAGCACAAGTGGCATAAGCTTTGAATTCTGTTATCTTTTTTTTTTTTTTTTTTTTTAACGCTACCTATACTGCTAATTAAAGCCAGTAAAGCTTTTGTTTAAGGGTGGGAATTTTGTGTGGGCATGCTGGTGCAATTTCCTTTAGGCCACATTTAATTTTTTACTCAGAAAG
>JAPTGZ010000022.1:21547999-21575963 GCA_029814645.1 Fowleria isostigma | reverse complement strand
TTGCCATGGGAGACCCTACCAGGGGCATAAAGCCCCAGACAACATAGCTCCTGGGATCATTCAGGCACTCAAACTCCTCCACCACGATAAGGTGGCAGTTCAAGGGGGAGTAAAGTTTAGTCTAGTTTATCAAATTATTGAAGTGTTTCTTTGAAATATAATTTTATGACTAATACTTCTGGAGGAAATTAATTACATGGCACTGTGGGACACAATGAAGTTAAGCATGTGTGTCACCAAAAAGGTGTAAAATATAAAATAATATTTGAAATGCATTTTATTTATATTTAAATGATGACAAACACTTAAGCAAATAATTAAATTACATTGTTGAAAATATTTAGCTCATTTAAAAAAAAAAACCATGGTAAACAAATCTGTGGACATAAATTATTGCTACAAAAAGAATCACCCAGATGTTAGTTATGTGAAATAGATGTAGGACAATATCAGCTCGGCGTCTTCCTACTCCATTTCAGACATAAAGCGCTGTTGAGGAGCCACAATAAAGTAGTTTAACATTGTTTTCTTTGCTTTGCCCAATTTGTTATTGCCTTTGATACTTTGGAATGTTCTGTTTAAATTTAGGCTTTCTCTTTGCCTATCTTTCATTTTGCATTTTGTTTCTACTTATGCTCGAGATAAATTTCAAACTTCAACACACAGCCAGATACAATTATAATATTTAATGTCATCTAGGTGGTTCATTAAAAAGGTTCTGTGTAGTATTGATATCCCAAACTCTCAACAGCAGAGGAAAGTTACATACCAGAACACACTTATGATGACCAAAATTAAAAAATAAATAAATGTATGTATCCAGTCACTAAAAAAAAAAAAAAAATGTGACCAGTTGTCAAAATAACACTGTTTTATAATCTTCATGTTGGTGTCAGCTGATAGTTTACATTGTAGCTCTATTAGCTTAGCTCTGTTTTTAGACAGAAAACAGCCACAGTGAAACCACAAACTACTTCTGTTTTCTGTTCTGTTCATGCACTAAGAATCTGTTTGGAATTGTCAAAACAGGGTGAGAACTGTTACAGTTTAGTCTTAGCTGTTGCTCAACGAATGGTGAACTTAGGAAAGATAATATCACAAAATAATTTTATATATTCATAAACTTCATAATTCAACTCACCTGTGTAGAAAAACACTGCCATTCCAGCATGAAACTCCAACAACGCTTCCAGCTTTTATCGCTTTGTCACTTTCTTTGACTGTAATAGTTGTTTCTTTGTGGTTCTTGTGGTCACTTTCTGATGCTTTCATCAAATGTCCCATGACACACTACTCCCTCTGGCGGCCATAAATTCTGTAGCCCATTGGTGTAAATACATTTAGTTCAGTATCTCTACAATCCAACACAATCATCTTTGATATGACCTCACAGCTTTTTACTCAAAACAATTTAATATAATTGAATCGGTGAATTCCAAAAGGGCCCAAGTCCAGAGACTTCAGTTTGGAAATCCCATGAAATTAAAAAAGGGAAATGCTTCATATTATACCATTTATAAGCTATGATCATTTGCTATATCTGAGTATTGTAAGTATGAATCATCTGGCATTGACTACCTTTGAGATATGCAATTTATTTGATTTTCTGCGAAAACCTATTTCTTGGACTTGGGCCCCTTTTGAATTCACCGATTCAATTTATATTCCTTTTTTAAACAATGCTCAGTTTTTGTGAAAACATGTTACATCTACAGCATGTGGGCCTACACAATTTCAGACATGGAACCATCACTAAAACACATACTTTTGCAATGGTATGCCACAGTTTTTTATAAATTATATACAATAATTCAGACTTTGTAAAGGCACGTGTAGAACATGATCCAAGTAAAAAGAAAACTGCATTTTGACAGCGATGTTTCAGTTATGGCAGAAGTAACATTACCACTTTTTGCAATGACTTAATTTCTAGAAATGTACCCCAAAATCATATTGTTCCTGAACTATAACTTTTAGTAAATGTGTACAAGTTTACTGATCTAAAAGAGCTTTATGAGTATAACAGTTAGATATTGAAGAAGTCCAGACTTGAAGACATACTGATATTTATCACAGACTGACTTCATTTAAAATAGTTTTAAAACTTTTCCCTTTCAGGCAGCTTGATCTGAATCTTATTTTAGTCTGTATATGTAAATATGAATATCTTGCTCACTGTTGCAATCAGCTCTGAAATTTCAGTATTTTTAGTCTCCAGAATTTCAGTTTGAGGTTCTGTGCAGGCACAAAAATGTTCTAGTAATTAGCTTAAAACAACAAAGTAATGAATTTGAAGGAAAAGCCCGAAGCCTTTCCCTTTCCAGCATTGTGTTACTGGTGAGGGGACTTAAGGCTGCAGGGAGGAGAACTAAAGACTAGGGGTTCGGATGGAGTAAAATTAGGGTCATGTGATGTGTAGGGTCATGTGAAAAGTCACTTTCACCCTGGATAACTATGTAAAAAATGTCAAAAAGATGTCAAACCTCTTGGATTGTCATGCTTATTTTAGAATTTAATGAAATGTCTTCAGGGAGCCTGGAGGAGTCCATTTGGTCGGCTGCAACCTGGAGGTAGATATTACGTCTAAATTAGTCACCAAACATGGGAGTTTTCAAAGAAATCAGTCTTAACTCGCTCCTTATGTTACACAGTCATGTCAGTGTATGTTCCTATCTTTGCTGACCCAGAAATATTTAGCTGTTATTTCATGCATTGCAATGTTCAGACAAAGCAAATCTGCAAAACTCACAAAGTAAAAGTGCTCAAATCAAAATGAAAATGGCCTACTAAAAGTACAAGTTCTGTTCTGTAAATAATTCCGATAATTGCCCCTAAGATGTGGTGGAGTAGAAGAATAAAAGGCCCTGGATACAAAGATTGAATTTTCAGTTTACCTTCAGAAATAATGAGTGACATCTTGTCAAACTCACTTTAAGGCTTGTACCATCAGGTTGAGGATGGTTTCTACTTCTATTATGACAAAAGGCTTGGGTAACTAACTTTACCCCCAGGGAAAACAAAACTGAATCTTACAAAAATAAAATATCCTTTAAACTAGTGCAATTTAAAATAAAATATTGAAGACTGATGCGCTGCTGCTCCAGCGTCAGCTCCAGACTTGTTACTGTGAGACCTTTCCTTGGTGTCAGTGCTGCAGAGGGGTTTGGTGCAACACAAAACCAAAAGCACACAAAAAAACTTTAAAACCCCACCTCAAATGTTTTTTTTAACTATCAGTGAAAAAACTGTTTACAGATTTGGAGGTTGTTCTAGAGTAATACGCTAACCTACCATTTCTAACCCACAAAAACCTCTAAATAATTTTCTTTTTTAAAGCAAACACAAACTTATCAGATTAAAGGTTATTTATTGTGCCCTGAGGTCTACGCTGTGTGTACTGTAATGGCTCAGTGTGTATACAGAGTTAATCCTGGACTGACAGGCGGGGACAGTGGGGTTCTGACAGGCCGGGGGGGGGCTCTGTGTCTGCAGGGGGACCCAAACATGGCTCTGGTTCTGTCTGGGACCCGTCTGAAAGCTCGGCACTGTCAGGCTGGCCCAAACACTGCCTGATGGGGCTTTTAGAAGAGCAGAGTGAGTGACGGAGGTTTAGAGGAGATCTGACACTGCAGCCTGTGGTGCTGCTGTTTATGTATGTATGCTAGCCCTCCAAAAACTGTGTTTATGAAAACAGTGGCCTGGTGCCCATCAGATAGGGTCTCCAGAGCTGGGACAGGGACAACTCCTCTGAGAGAACTAAAAGAAGATATAAAGCCAGACAAAGAATGAGAGAAAGTGACAAGAAAAAAGCCCATTTAGAAAAGCGAAATGTATAAAAGCAGGGTAGAGGGGTTCATTTGATGCAAATGTGGTCTGAAATAATTCTTGAAACCCCCTCATCACCAGTGTCTCCTCTAACTCTTTGTCTTCAGCCCAAGTTTTTCTTGTCCTTTTTCTCCCTAAATGTTTGATCTGAACTCTTGCGAAAGCAGAAAGTACTTTAGTCTCTCACTAATCCTCTCCTGCCTTTAATTTGATTTCTTCCCTCTGTTTTGCCCCTTCGGTTGTCTTCCTCCTTAATTAGCTCATATCCCTCTGGTTTGCCAGATTGAGGGTGTTGACACGCACACAGCACAGCCCCAAATCAAACATATACGTCCTGAACCCTCCCAACCACTAAAATCACACACACTTTTCCTGCGTCTACTTCTCTCGAGGAGCTTGAATAGCTTTTCTCTGCCCGCTGTTTTTGCTTCTCGCCTTTGGGCTGCACCAGTTTTCTGTTGTTTTGTGTTTAAAGTGGCAGATGCAGGGTGGAGACTCGCTGATGCCACGTCCATCAGTTTTGATTCATACACTCATATTCTTGTTTGCAGTATTAAATGTGAAATTTTCACAGGGCTGAGTATGGCTTTTATTCTGCGTATAAAATCTACAGTTCTTAAACTCAGGGTCGGGACCAAAAATGGGGTGCAGACATGTATGTATTGAGAGTAAAATACAGAATAATGTAATGATATGTCAGTTAATTGTCCAAGTTCAATTTAAATTCTTCTTTTGAACATTGGTGAGGTGAGAAATGCAGAAAGGAGAAACAGTAATAATAGTAAGAAGAAACAGAAGTCAGTTAGTTTCAAACATTATTATTGCTCTCATAAAAACTAATGCTGTTTTATTCATAAATGTATGTTTTTGTGTTGTGATGTAGTTTTAGTTCACATTTTAATTAATAAGTTTGGGTCCTGTGAAAACTCCAGATTGCTCTTTTTAGTCTCAGGCTAAAAACATTTGGTAACAATAATATTTTAAATATAATTTTTTTATTTCAACATAAAGAAAATTAACTTACACATTAACATACAAATCTTTACAGCTTTTACAAAGAAGTTTAATAACATAAAAAACACAAACCTATCAAGCTTGAAGTTGTCTGTTACCATAATGTTAATAAAGATATGTAAAAGGTGTGTTTGCTAAATGCATTGACTACAGAAATGTATTATCAGACCTTTTCTTATACAAGACATTTATGGGACTTAATAGTATCTGCAAGCAAATCAGTCAATGTCATAAAAGTATCTGCACCCAGACCTAAATGTAACTTCAAGTATTAACAATTGATATATTCTTTGCTCGGCAGCATCCACATAGTGTATGGTTTTATATAACGGTACGCTCCAGACTTTTTTCTAAGTTTATTTCACTTGTCCTTAATCATTTTTGTGTTATCAAAGCAAAATGAAGGGAAAACTGCTCCTCAAAGTTCACATTTCAAATATTTTAATTGTTTTACGCAGCTTTCATTTATTTTTCTAATTCCCCTGAGGCAGCTGGAAGACTGTTTACTGTCTTTGATTTGCAGTCCTTTAGCTTTACTCCAAGCGTTAATTAACCTTCAAATAGAGAAATTATAGCAGTCACACAAGTATGCCTACACGCCGACAACCACACACACGCACACACCAACAATGGAGGAGAGTTTTCTTTGCGTTTCATCTGAGATCTCCTTCGCTGCGTCTTTCTCTGAGTTCACTTCACTCCAGTCCTCATACACACACACACACACACACACACACACACACACACACACACACACACACACACGATCACAACAGACTTACAACATGCAAGTCGACATTTATTCTCTCTTTCTCCTCTTCGTTCATTTTGTGCACCAAAGTCTACCTCAATCTCAGCCTCCGGATTCTTTGAACTTCTGTCAGTGCAAAAATAACATTACAGGTTCAAAGACAACAGATATCTGTTTTCTGCTCAGAACCAGTTAATCTGCTTGCCTTTCACTCTCTCTCTCTCTCTCTCTCTGTCGTTTGTTTCTCTCTTCAGCTCCTTCTCGTCCTATATGTCATCATAGCGTGTTTTGTTCGTTTCTTACATTGCTGCTAAAACATTCTATTATTTTGATATAGGCTCTCATTAGCTGTTCAGTTTAATTAAAAGAGCTCATTCATATGAAAATGGGTGGCTGATAGTGATTTCTTTCCTTAGCAACAATCGCTAACCTTGGACAGCAACTTTTAATTAGAAACCAGCTTGATTGACATTGAGCATGTACTATACACACTTAAACGCACATGCATGCATAAGCGTCCTTTCAACAATATAATGCACGTCTATCTTGTGAAACATCAGTGGTGCCAGTAGTTTATTACCACAAATGAAACTAGACAAATCAACAGTCCTGCAAATACAAATAGCTCTTTCCTCCCTTTTTGTGTCTTATGTAGTTTATTTATTATTCCTTTATATGCTCTGGTACATTCTTCCTCATTTCATCCTCATCTATTTTCTGGTCACGCCTCATGTTGTCACTGTTCTGATAGGTTAATTCATGCAGTGTTTACTGTCCCGAAAAGATTCTCATCAGACCTTTTCCCCTCCTCTGTTTTTTCTTTTATGCCCCGTTCTTCTTTTCATTGCCCCGTCGCTGCATTTTAATCGTCAGGTGTGTGTACATAACATCATTGCACCGAGCTTCACAGCTCTGAGGAGACAACAGAGGAGCAGAGACCATTGGAGGATGACACCGAACTGCAGATATTTGGACTGATAATGCAGAATAAAATATCCTGTTCTCATCTTTCTGCGTCTGACTCCACGTCTGTATCTCGGAGCATCAGTCGAACACTTTCCACGTTGTGTATCAATGCGTTTCAGTCTAAATGCACCTGTGCACAAATGTTAACATGATACTCTGGGACTAAATTAGTATTTTTCCCTTTGAGTTGTTATTTTTCTATTATGTTATGATTTGGTGCAATATACGCAAAGGTGAGTTCAGTTGAATTGAAACTAATCATGCAATTTTTGATTAATTTTGCTGTCAGTTGTGTGTCTCCACGTAGCATTTCCAAAACACAACTGCTTTCTGCAGCTGATGTAGTGTATTTTTCTTGATAACATAAGCTACAAGTCATTTGCAGACCTTTGAAATCATGATCAAATTATCACGAGTGTTTATTTTGAATCACCATCCATATGTTCCTTCAGTCTGGAAAACACACTATCATACATTTCTTATCTTTTACACAATATGAGATGACATAGATATTTAATGTCAATTTCTGCTCCTTGGATTCTAGCAACTCTTAATTTCCTCAAAATATAAAATCAAAAGCAAATACTAATTTTTCCTTAAAGTTTCTTATTTTTGTTCTTCTGCTTCTCTGTTTTTTCTATAAATTCAGCATGATTTGTTGACAGTTTGAGGAAAATATTACTCTTGCACATGCGCCATTACAAATGTATTCACCAAGTTTTACTTTTTTCAGAAACAAAACAGTTTACAACTACACCACAGTGTTACTTTTTTTTTTTTTTTTCACATGTTTAAGGACATTCAGTTTGTTTACCCTCATAGTTAATTTGCCCAGACACAAACAGGAGGCGTACAAATACATAACTAATTATGGCTGCAGCTTATTTGGGCTGGTAGTTTCACCTTTCTTGCCACCATCAGATCTGACTGTCTGCCTGCTCTCTGGGAAGGAGGACCGAACTGAAAAATCAGATTAGACATACTACAGGCTCTTATTCCCTCTCAGCGCGACACACAGGGTATGTGGATGTAATGGAGCACGGGGGATGAGGAGTTTTCTCTTCACTGATGTCAGACCCAAGTCTTGAGGGTAGTGTCCCACGGAAATGAGCCATTAAAATTGAGGATTTATTTATTTTTCTCCTTCCCCTTTTCCTTCTCTGCATTTGGCATGGGGTACAAAAGTCAGACAGGCTGTTTGGGGATGATTTGGGGGGACGGGACGGGCCTCCGCACTCTAGGCCAGCATCTGAGTTGGGTTTCACAAATGGAAGTGCTGCTTCGATTATCACTGCTTCATTATTTAATCAGTAATATCTCGAAGGGGGTTGAGTGTCCTGAGCGCTTCCTAATGTGCAGACAGTAGTTCAGGAGTGTAACTGGATCTGTTCTTGCAGTAAAGTTAAGTGTGAACACCCTTGACTCCTCTTTTCCTCTGCTACCTTAAATCACATTTTTTGGCAGTTTTCCTCCTCCCGGTCATACAAGTACAGGCTGGTTTTGGGCCGATATGCAGATAGTAATGAGGTGAGGGATGCGGTTGAAGTTGTGGATGAGGTGTTGCTTTATCAGTCATTGGTGCTTTGAGCAGACTTTGATAAAAGTTGTGTTGCAGGTGGTGAGGTGTTGAGTCACCACCACAGAAAACCAAAGGAGGTTTGTTTAGACTCAGATAAATGACACAGAAACACCAAAACAAACTCAAACCACAACAAGAACGTCTATTATGTCTCGTAGCAACAGAAAATGTAGGGAAGAGGTGAGTTATTGTTCTGCTAAGAGAAGATTTTTATTTTAATCTTAAAGTTTTCATGTTTTGCTATGATAGAACGTGCTACCTTTACCATCTAAAGATGGTTCACATAGACAAATTTACTTAGCCAATTGTAGCAACGTAAAAATGTAACAATAAAAGGACAAGAAATTCAGAAACATTATTATCATTATCATTATTATTATTATTACAGGGATTTTTCTACCGTTATAATTCTGAGATGCAGTATCCAATGCATTTTGGGCTTCAATTAAGCCAAATGGATGTAAATCAATGTAGAAAGCAGGAAACTGACTACATAACTTTTACCAGATATAATAAAATGAGCAAGTTTTCTTATCAAGCCCTCTGTGTATTTATTCATCTTATCTTACTTTTCCAAGTTTTTGTACACCTGTTTGGTAATAATAATGGTTGAAAGTTAAGTGACATATATACACATTTTAGATTTTTTTTCTCCAATTTTTTTTGGTACAAAGGTTTTCTTACCTAAATGAAGCACTAAAGACAAGAAACTTTGTGAAAATTATGTAACCTACACTGCACCAAATCTGGAAACAGTTGAATGTTGTTGATTTTACACATTTGCTCAGAGAAAAAGATTAATTTAATTGTGTCATCTCAGCTATTGTACAGGAAATTTAACATACTTATATTTTATTTTGGTGAATTATTCATAGAAACAATAGTGGACACATTACAGTCCTTCTAGTATGTGTTACCCAACCAATAGGAACACTGAAGATTGTGTGTAAATTTGTCCATGTTGCATTGTATATGACTTTAAAATCATCACAGACAGCTTGCAGGTAATGAAAGAAGAAATAAGGAGAATGAAAATGTAACCCCTGACTGGTTGAATCTCAAACTAATACTTCAATCACAAAAACAAACCTCCACTTGTAGGTGTTGATGCATAAATGCAGTCTATATACAGGCTGCTTTTATGTTTCACTGGAGACATCTTGTTGCTAGTGACTGTTTTCTGTAAACATCAGTGTGTCTTCCCTCCACTATTATGGAGATTAGATCCTTTTATTTAACAGTGCTGTGTTGTATGTTTTTGTTTTGCAGTGATTTGGATTTCTAAGAGTTCATGTAAATACCACACTGACCCACACCACCATGGTCACTGTCTGGTCTACTGCTCGCTTTGTCTGTTAATCCCCATAACATCCATGTGTTTGTTTAATAAAATATGTGGTTGATTTAAAGCCTTGGTGAAATCAGAGGGCACAGAGACTTCAGCATCATTTCATATGGAAAGGTTTAACTGATTGCCTCTCTCATCTGGATGTACTTTTAACTTAAAGAAGACACATCTTGGTCCACTCTCATTTTCTTCCCATTGCTAATCTCATCTTTCTTCCTCGTCTTAATGAATTAAAACTGTTCTCAAACACGACACTGGTGCTTTTTTATCCTCATCCTACTCCGTTCCTAAATGTTCCTCCTCCCCTTTAGACACTGAGCAGGTAAATGTATGGGTCAAATTCACTGAGAACTTGTCTTTTTGTTTTCTGCATTTGTGTAGATACTGTTTAACCCAATCCACATTATAGCCCCAGACTCACTCTAAGATTGAAGCTTTTATTAGAGATTGGATGGTTGATTGTTGCTAGTAGAGCATTTTACATGCTATAGTTTGATATTAGCTCTGATAGAGGTTGATAGATATTAGGCTCAAATGGAATGGCTTACTTTGAGGAAAAATTAAAAAGAAAATCATACAAATAAAAATTATTCCCACCTAGATTTTCATTGCTTGTTCCAGATTTATAGATTCATCACTTTGACTTTGACATTCAGTGTATTTATTCATTAGACTTAGTTGTCCCCTTAGGTGAGCCTTTAAAACCCACTATCATTCCACCAATAGCATTTATACATTATCATAAAAAAATAGCTTTGAGAAGCACCTGCCTCTAACTGTGCAAATTCCTCAGTAAAGAAGCCTGTTCAATATAGCAACATACAAATTAACTATTTGTTGTTCTGATAACAAATCACTCTTATTATTCTGTTTTTGGTTACACTTTACTGAATGTTTTGTGAGTGTATTAAAACACTTCTGAATGAATTTACTGTGCTAATTAATAAATTCATAAACATCTTCATCTTTATGAAAGTATTTGCTTTTCACAGAAAAATTCAGAGAATAAAACAATATAATAAACAGTGATAAATCACTTTGGAAAGGTTTGATACTGAGAAGAATTCTTTTGGAAGTCACTACAAAATAATTTTAGGTCTTTTCGGGTTAAAATGAATAGAGAGTAATCCATGCTATCCATAAAAACAGTTTTATTCTTAATTTTTTTCTTCCTGCCTCTTTCCATTCCATTGTCTTGTTAAACACACTTTCCATCTGTTCTGTCTCTCATCCCTCCTTCATCCTTTAGTTGTGACTGTGTCAGCGATGCATTTCAGTTCTCTGCCCTCCTGCCGTGTGTTTGACTGTGCGGCACGTATAGTTTTCCTCCCTCTAGGTTTATAAATGCCTGTTTCTTTTGTATAAATATGAATGAAGTGCTGCAGTTTAACCATGTTCATTTTCATTAATTAGAAAAGAAAGGTAATTTTACTCAATTCTGCTGCCTGTGAAAACACTGCAGGCAACATTTGAGTGTAACTGGCAGTACGCACATAAATGGTCATGCACATAATTGCTAACACAGGAGGAATGGACACATGTAGACATTTACAATCAGGTTTTCAGACTTTGATCTGGTCCAGGCCTGCAGGCTTTGAAAACCTTTCCGTATCTCACTCCTGGCTCAGACCATATGGTTATTGTGCTTAGTTTAAGTGTAATGTTGAGGCTTAATGACATAACTCCCACCTGGAGATGCAGGCTTTGAATAGCCGTTATTAAGCCTGCTACAGAGATAAGGCAGCCATTAGCCGGGCCTGATCATTTCATGGCTACTGCACAATAAGAGTGACAGCCCCTCAACGTTAACTGCAGCAACTGAGACGCACTGCTTTCTCTTTCTTAGGCATGTCTGAAGGGATGTGCTGGACTGTATTGTGTGTGGGTCACAGGCCATTTTAAATAAGCAATAAATGTTAAGTCTGCCTGACATCTTCAGTATCCATTACTGCAAAGAGCATGCTGAGGAGGAGACAGAGACGAAAAGCGGGAGTGAAACTGGTAGATGGAGGAGATGAGATCAATAGAGGCAGAATGGAGGATTGATTCAGGCTCTTAGATCTTTGAGATTAGTGGCTCGATTAGGGACAAATATGGAGGCTTATTCATGTGCCCTTAGCAGTGACAGCTTGAACTAAGTGGTCATAGAGTAATTACATTCAAACCCCAATATCCCACTGATGCTAAAGATTTGTACATGAATGCAGTGCTGGATTTTTTAGACTTTCCCAGAACAAAAATTGTTTGTATGGCCCAGTTTTTGACACTGTTGGTGTCTGTCACTAATGTTGCATGTTGATTACACTGGCAGCGTTTTGCCTTTTACTGGTCAGTCACTCCACAGGCCCATTGTGATCTTATCCTGTAGAGTTTCTGTTTTGTAGCAAAATTAGTTTCCAGTAGATCTGAGGTGTTTTAATGCAGCTGTTACGAACAATGGAGGCTTCATGGACTCTGGTCCGTCCTCAGCTGAAAATAGGGTCGATGCAAAGTTATGTAAATGTGTGCAAGTGTGTTATTATCAGTTTCCTCTTTTAGACTGGTACAAGAGCGGGTTGGACAAGTTGACTTGTGCCATGACCCTAAATAAACTACAAACCAATAGCACTGACTTTAGATCGACAACACAGAAAATATATTCCTTTCTAAGTCATTTGCTATTCCATAACCTCAAACCCAAATTCAAGAGAGCAGTGATATTAAAATTTACTCTGACTTCAGACTGGTTAAACAACTTGGTTAGAGTTTGGAAAAAATTCTATTCTGCTTTAAAATTAGAACGTTCCATGACAAATGGAACAAAACACACACAGCATTTATGCTGTTCTCTGATCTTCTTTTTGTATTCCTCCCATACGTAACCGGATTTTGTCATTTGATTTACCCAGTGATTTAAAAAAAAAAAACTAATAAAACCCTTCCTAATGCTTTTGTCAAAACTAAATGATGCGAAAGAAAATTTGGTCCTTGAATAATGAATAGTTTTTGGAGATGATCATTTAATTATACTTTGGAGATGACTATACAATATGCACACCACTATGTTTAGGACAAACTATTGTAATTTAGCTGAATATAATTTTCTGAGAGGAAAGGTTGAATATTTTACACATATCAGAGTACCATTTCAGTGTGAGGCTCTGCCAGTGGAGCTGGTTTCACTGTTTGCTTCCTGTGTCATACATTTTTTCAGGTAAACTCTGCTTCTTCTGCCCACAATGATATTAGATATGACAATAAATAACACTCGCAGCAAGAATTAGTGCAAGGAAACCCCTTTCTAGCATGTACAAAGCTTCCTTGCGAACGGCCAATTTAAATTACATGAATAAATTTGGAAGCTTAATTATTTTTGCTGCTTTGAGCTATTATTCTCCTCTATAAAAAAAGTGAAGGATGAGATGAGAGCGAAGGAATATATGATCCCTAGAAGACAAATGCAGGCGTCTTTGCTCAAAATCTCTCATTTCTTTCACTCACTGTGTGTCTCTTCTTTGGTCCCCTATAGGCATGACTTTATTTACCCATCATTAGATGGATCCAACTAAAACAAACTCAATTAACCTTATTTCTTCTCCTGAATTTTCAGTTTGTCACAGAGTTTATCCAACACTCACTCTAATAAACACAGAAACATGTCATTAGTGAAGTTTCCATCCAAATGAATTGTACTTAGAATGTTATTTAAATAAAATCTAAATTACTGCACTTTTCCATCACTGCTGTTCATTTAACTCATTCATTAAACCTTTATTTAAACCTTGCCCTCGTTTTCAATGCTTCAGAGCACAGTAAACAGAGTGAATGAAACAGTCCTACATAAAGAATAAAAGAGCATGTTACGTAAATGTTTTAGTTGCATATTTTACCTGCTTATTTGAGTGAAAATACAAGAGTAAGACTGAAATAATACTCACTAGTTATTAAGCTTCTTCCGTAGTCATCAGTAACATAATAGAAAATAAATCACCTTATTGCAACTTAAAAGTGGATTTTAAAATGTTGTCAGTTATATGTAATATTTGCACAATTATATACAACTAGAGCTGTGCATTTAGATTTCAGAAAAAGAAAATACTGAGCAGCCAAAGACCTAAACAGCCAAATGTTATTCTGCTGCTTTTATTGTGCACTTTGACATTTGATGTCAAATGTAAAATACGTTACAAATAAAATGTATTATTATTATTATTATTATTATTATTATTAAATGTATGTACTGATGATATTTAATAACTGTTCAATCACAGTCTTATTATAATTCAGGTAAACTGCAGTTTGTCAGGTTTCCAGCGTCGTCCAATATGACCCATTTGGATGTTCAGAGGCTCTGTAGTGAACATGGAAACGCAGTCATCTAAAGCAACGACGATTCACCAGTAAAACCCATGTATTTGAGAAATGACAGCGGTTGTCTTCTCTTTTCCGATTAACCTTTAAACTCACTCTTTTTGTGAACATCTACATGATCAACAGATTAAATAAAGGGAAAAAATATTTTTTATGGAAAAATACAAAATTCTGGGGGATAATATTAAAATAAATGCTGATAAATCACTTAGGAAATGTTATATGTAGAGAAAAACTGACTTGGAAGTCACCATAAAAGTAGTTCCATGTGTTTAAGGGTTAAACCTGACATTTGCTCCTGTGTCTTTTCATACATGATGTCATTTCACTGCTGTATTTCATCTAATATGGTATTTATGTTTGTTTCTCATATAAATTCAAGGAACATTTCAACCTCTTCTTTGATCCATATGTGCATGTTTAAGTACATTTGTTCCATGTTTATTCTGTTTCACTTTTAAAACTATAACACCATCATACCCACTTCTCCAAAGAGCAACAACTTATTTTGTTATTATTTTATAACATTTCACATTTTTTCAGTATTTCCATCCAAGCTGCAGCTTACTTTCTCCCCATGGTACTACAGTGTTAATGGTGTATCGCTGTTTAAAAAAGCAGCCACAACAACAGTCTTAATCAGTGCACAGAGTCGTTATAAACCGCAGCCTGTCTATCCGTCCACTTTCAGACCCACACATGGTGTTTTTGGCCCAGTGTAATTCAATCAATTCACACTAACTCTCTCCTCCTCCCCTCTTTTCCTGCTGAACTTGCCAGGTCATGTTCTGTGGCTCATATGTTTGATTGAGGCCTCCCTCTCGTGTCTGGGAGAGGGGTGGTGGGCTCCGTGGGGAGACTCGGCCAGGACGCTTTGGGACTGAACTTCCCTGGGCTGTGAAACAATTACGACTCCCCCCCAGCCCCTCCTCGTTCTTCTCTGACTGTCCACCACTAGTCTTTTCTTTTCTCTCTCTTTAACGCTCAGTCTCTTCTTTCCCCGTCCTGGGGCACTATATACCCCTTTATTTATTTATGTATCAGGAGACGGAAATGGACTCCCACCCAGGGAAGAGGGGTGAGAGGGAGGTGAATTGTGAGTGAGTGTGTATTTGTGTGTGGGTGAGTGTGTGGTAAATACAGTATGTGCTAAGAGATGGGATGCAGTTTTTAATGTGTATGTAAGGTTGTGTATTTAAAGTAGAGACGAACCCAGACTTCATCCAAAGAGGGGTGGATGTTGCCATGGCAGCGGCCGACGGTCTGCCTCTTCTTCATCCTCCTCTTCATCTTGTCTCAGTTTTGTTTTTTGTTTCTGATTCTTTTTTACACACACGTTTAGAGCCACTTTCATGTGAGCACATTTCCCACAGAAAATTTGCTTTCTCCAACAGCGCATTTTTGCACTGATCTCCACTTTGGCTGCATTTTAAAGCAACCCAGATGTAGTCCTCATATTGCAAAGTTTCCTTTTAACGGGGGTGACCTACTGTGCAGTACATGTCTGCATGAAAAACCACTGCCAAAATGTCTCAGCCACAAAAAATGTAGAAAAATCAACTAAAATGGAAAATGACATTAAAAAAATGAAGTAGGTTTGCCATTAGATGAGAAGTTCTGATTATGTTGTGCACTTCCCAGCGCCTTCCTGTACATGACCCTTGCCTGACTCACGCTGGACCCCTTTGAAAGAAGTCAAGGACTTCTGCTCGGCTGCTTCGGGCTCGACGTGAAGGAAAACGGGGTGAGCCGAGAGCACGTGTTATCACCTTCATCACTGCTGCACGCTGTTGTAATTGCAGCCTGTGATCTACTTCTGGCCAGGCTTTCATTTTCCTCAAAGGAGATTTTGAAGGTCTTTCAAATGTTCTCCTCCACCCTGTTGTCACCCTTCAATGATTTAACTTCAGACACTTAAAAAGTAAAAAAACAAGTGAACATTATCAGGTTATGTTTGAACTTTTACGTGTGATTTATTGTAAACATCACACAGAGTAACCCCAAGAGTGGATCAGACTTGATGATGTTTGATATTTGTTTAATTCTGTCTGTGTTTAAGTTCTGAATTCAGAGGTAGGATCTGAAATACTATACTGTTGTTTAAAACCTTTCCAAAGTAAATATGCTGTTTCTGCTTTTGTGCATAACAGATACAGTAGTATGAATATAATAAACTGCTCTACAGAAGATTTTGTCAGATTCAAAATGAATCATAGTACAATCTGCAGTGACAAAAAAAACCATCCAGTCTAGTGTCTGTTTATAAATCAGTTCATACAGACACTTGATGAATTCCTTCATGTGAACAAAACCCATAATCCTATTAACGTATGTACATTAAAATGGAGTTAAATACTGTTTTAGAGCCTAATTACAATTACTGTTCTTACTGTAATTAATTATTAATTATATTGATTTTTTTTGTATTCGCTAAAAGGTGAAATTTTACTTTTATTTTTAATATGTTTAGTTTACTGTGTTTCTCCAACCTAAACTTCCTCTGTTATTGAGTAAAAAAAGACATGACATGATCTATACCTGTTTAGCTCATTTTATGCCAGTGAAGATGAAAGGCAGCACCAGTAAAAAATACAAACACAAGACTTAAGCATAAATGTGACCGACTCAGGATCACAGTCCCATTCTGAACTTAACTTAATAAAAATATGAACCACATATAAGGCACCATTTTATATTCAAGTATAAGAATAATAACTCTTTGTGCAGTCTAATTACCAGAAATAAATGAAGGCAGATGCTTCCAAAAATGCTTCAACCAATCTATGCTGATTTATTCTCTGTCTTTGCTAATGTTAGTTCACAGGGTATCGCACAGAAACAAACTATTAATGTTTTGTGTTGGTGTAAATCTTGAGGTCTGGCAAATGTTAGTGTACTTACTTAAACTTAAGAAACATCGATAACAGAAATGTTCTCATCCTGGCTTAGTTAATACTACATTTATTTGATCACAGACCTGACTAAGGATGTGTGTAGAACCGTAAAAAAAAAAAAAAAGGAACCAGTACTTTAATTAAAAACGAAAGAAAAAAGTCAAAAGTTGGTTTTACTTTCTTTTACTTTTTGCTTTTGTACAGTTGGATTTTTATACAAGTGACTTAAATTTTACCGACAAAACTGTAGTGACTTTTTTTTTTACTGATCTCATTCAGTTCTCTTTACGCCGGTGAGGATTAGATTAGGGTAAGAGGTGAGGGAATGCATTACCACTATGTCAGTGACGATCTGTAAATAGCTGTGTGTGTGTGTGTGTGTGTGTGTGTGTGTGTGTGTGTGTGTGTGTGTGTGTGTGTGCATACTGTATTTGCATGTATTTTGCATGTCTCTGAGGCCGTAGCTCATCACCTGCAGGGCCAGGTCTGTTTTCTTATCTCTTTATACCCTTCTGATTGGCTCTTATCAGCCCTCTGAGCTCTGATTGGCCTTTATCTTTGAACGTCGCTCTGATTGGGAGGTCATAACGCCTTACTGCATTGCAGCATAAATACCCTGATAACACACTGAGTTCAGCCACAACACACTGATAACACCCAACATTATATTCTGACCCTCTCCCTGTTTCTATCATCTACTCATGCTCTCGTTCAGCACGGATGCACCTTTTTGAAGTTATGTAATATTTGGGAAAAAAACAATACAACAATAATAAAGTAAATATATTCAGTTACAGTAGTGAAAGTGCTGTTTTCTTTTTGCATTATATTGCATTATTCATGCTAAAAATATAGGATATATTTAAGGAGCCAAATTGTGATTATTATTTTCTGTTAGTTCTGTGTCACAGAAGAAAGTTCATCCTTTTTCGTGCTCGACATTAACCTGTATTGAAGAGTGCACCTCTAGGGGGTAGTACTAATCCAGAATGGTCAGCTTTGTCTATGCGTTTCTCCTGGGGGTACAACCAGGGCCAATATTTTAACAGGCATCTCAGCGAAGACACAGACAGACCTTAAAGTTGAACTGCTCAGTGTGTTGTTTAACCATATTCTCTTCAAAATATAGAGTAGATTTTTTTAAAAACTCAAATTGTCAGATCTTTGAAAAAACATGGGGTTTATGCACACATTGACAGTGTCTCTGAAGTTTTTTAAATGATACAATTCTCAAAAATCTCAACTAATAACTTATTTATTTCTGTTCTGTTGTTTTAATTAAGCAAATTGTTTCTTTCAAGCCCACTCCTCTGCAGTAAATGTTTAACTGTCTGCAGCACAAATCATTCAAGGTTTCCCAGCCGTGCACAGTGAAAAAATTTCCTTTTGTCATGAACTTGCCTTTCCTCTCCCTCCGTTACCAGTTCAGACCTTTAGTTTAATGGTGTATATCAAACACATCCAGATCTCAATTATCATTTTTAATGAGGGAACGACTCTAGAGGAATCCCTTTTCCATCTGCAACCTTCAAAGGTCCTTAAAAGAACATCTAAGGGTCTTTATCGGACGAAGTTTCTCCTTCATTTGAATAATTCTCTAAATCGGCCAGAGGGAGATATGAGAGTGAAGAGAGGTCCTAAAGTCCTGGAACTGAAATGAGATCTGGGTATAACTGGGAGGGGGACATACTATTCTATGATATGGATTAGAGTTTAGGGATCTGTATCACTCCTTTTTTCATTTACTTGACTTCTTGTGTTTGTGCTTCGACTTGTACCAGCAAACTGTATGTATCCACACTCACAGAGACACATTAACAAACACCAAACACTTGAAAAGAGGTAAAAGGAGGGTCAGGAGGTGTCGGAGGGCAGAGACTGTCTAAAACGTGTGTGTTCACAGGGCCTGTATCTCATTACATAGGAGTGTGATAGCCATCGGAGTCAGAATAATATTTAGCACATGCTGCCTGCTAATGAAGCGGTAATGTCCATGGACTGGAAATGAGAACCAGAGATGCCTCTCTTATGCCTTTATCCCCTTATCTTTACTGCCCTCTCCTTCCATCTCCGCTCTCTGTAGGATATTGATTGTCAAATAACTGCAAGCTACCAGTTATTGACTGTATTTGGGACAACTTTGTTTGCAGTTATTTTAGCTTTTTTCTAATTTTAGTCTTTAGTACTCTGTCAGGTAGGCACTTAATAACAGATTTAACAGAAAAACTAAAAAAGAGTTGACTTTTTGCATTGTTTCTCACTCTGTTGTTTGGCTATCAATGTGTTTTTATCACAAAATAGCAAAAAATAAGCACCAAAGTCCATCTTATAGTATATCAATATCAGAATAGCAGTATATCAATTGTTGTTTTCATGATGAATTCATTGTAATCAATTTTTTTAGAGCCTAATTTAATTATTTTACAGCAGTTCTTATTTGAAGCTAATGTACCTTTAAAGATATTTGTATCCATATTTGTTTGCTCAGAAACAATAGCTGAGATGATACAAAAGAGTTTCTGTATGGTAAAACGTTATTTTCAGATTATTTGTCATGCAAATCTGTCCTTGGTAATCATGATATCTGTTACAGGCAAATCCGCAGTAAGGAATCACCTGTAGGCAGGCTGAGTCATTTTACAGTGAGATGTAGAAGTGTTGGGTTACATCAAAAGTACCTACGCTACATACATTATTTATTGTGAACAAAGACATCATGCATTTATAACTGTAGGCTATATCTATTCTGCAAAATCTGCATATTTACTTGTATATTATAAATCTGTAAAACAGTAGATTAGCCACATTTGCTTCATTTATCATTGTGAAATAAAAAATAACAAAATGGTCTTATAGATGAAGGCATACTGGGCTATATCATGACAAATTAAAAGCACTTAAAACTGTCATTAACTACTGTTAAATGTGCTTTGAAGACTCTCAGACCACAGTCAAAGCTCTGATGGTGGATTAGGTTTATAGTCAGAGCATAAATGAGGTTTTATAGCACCACAATAAAACAGTCTTTTTTGTTTAGTTTTGAGCTTCATCTGGTGCTTTATTGGCCCTGATGTTGGTTTGTGGTTATAATGTAGGCAGATTCTTTTTCACTCCTAGTTATGTGCTGATGTCACTCTCACTCTAGATTTTTTTTTTTCTTCTGCAATGAAGTTAAAAAAAATGATGAAACATAGTGATGCACACAAAAGATAAAAAGTTAATGCTGCTCTTTTTTGGCCCATAATAGATACATATCTCGCTCTGTCTCCGTCTTTCTCCACTTCATTGCAGACATGCATAGATGCAGCGTCGTATGTCTGTTTGCAGTCGCTAAAGGGCAAATGCAAATCATCCCAAAGTTAAACCAGAAGAGAAAGATCTGAACTGGGCTTATTTGGTTAATGCCATTAAGTCCGTCTGTGTCATTCAGCCTTTGTACAGCCCGTCTCCCTCTTTCACACACGTGCACACACACAAAAACACCTGCACAAAAGAAAAAGTCATTGTTTCAACTTTCACCCGCGCCCCCTCTTTTCTGTCTGCAGCCCTCTTCCTTGTCGAGAAGATTTACATGCTCCTTTTTCTGGGTCTTTTATGCAGTGACTGTCCTCCTCTGTAAACCGCCCCCTCCTGCCCTCTCCCCGCTCTGTCACTGCACAAACACAGCTGACAGGAGGTGGAGGCGCTGCCATGACACAGTCGCGTGCCGTCCAACAAATCCCCTCAATCCGCCAGCCAGCAGGCCCTGAGTGGGCTTGTGTGGGTCTTTACAACTGTCCTCTCTGTTGAAGTGTGTGCACCAGTGTATTTTATTACACCGTGTCTGTTTCAGTGTGACCAGTCAAGCCTTTCTCTTTAGCTTCTCTAATAATTATTCAGAAATGTATTGATTTGGGCTTTTACGAAGTGAAGCTAAACCCGTTGGTCGATTGACTGTATTGGACATCAGATACAAGTTTGTCGCTTGTTGCATCCATCAGTCTTCTACTGATCAGTTGGTCACTCTTAATCAATCAATATGTCTATCAGGAGGATCAATCTTCCTATAAGTTCATCTTATCTTTCGTTTTAGTTCAAATGTTTTGCACAAACTCTCTCTTTAGCTCCACTTAGTAAATTAGGCTGCTTTGTAACATTCAATATGTGTTAATGTCTGTTGATAGTTCGGTTTAAAAAGAATACATTACAGTATAAAGCATTTTTATTTGTAATTCGGGTCACTTAAGAAACAGATTTTCAGTCAGTGCTTTATGTGGATAGTCAAACTACACAAAAGTGACAGTTAAGTATTTGAAGTATTGTATTTTTGTTTTTTAATATTGCAGAATTTCAGTATCATGTTGAGTAATATATTCAGTCTTAAAAATATATAGATAATTTTTTCTCAATTTATATATGGAACAATAAAAAACCGTTTCACAGATTATTTGCACAATATATGCATTGATTTGTCTGCAGCTGAGTTGTTGAATTTTAACTAATGTAAATACTCTTGGTAGGCGCACTGTCCAAATACTGTCAGTAATTTTTGTTCAACTGGTCTTTACACGTCTGACCTTTACTCTTTCACACGACAGAAAGCGTCTGCTTTTTGTCTTTGCTGTAGTTATAAAACCCTGCGTATAGACTATTGTTATGTAACTACCAGCTGCTGGTGGTCTGCTGTCTGTGACGAAACACAAACAATCTACACAGGTTGTGTTTGTGCATATGTGTGGACCTTCTTATATGTATATTTGCTGCATAATGAACATTGTACATGTATTTATATAAGTGATCACCTGTATTTGTGTTGCTAAATTGTGACCTTAGATTAAATTTGATAGTCAATCACAAATGTTTACCATTTTCTGGTTTCCTTGCTCTACTACGGCTGTAAACAGAATATTTTTGGATTGCAGACCAAAAACAACATTTGAGGACCTCATCTTAGGATTTAGGAAAGAGTGCCTCTGTTTTTGCCATTTACTGACATTTTAGAGGCACAAGGAACTTTTTAAAATAATAGGATGCAACAAATATTAGTTATATAAGTTATATAAGTTAAAAAAGTCAAAAGAATGAGACTGTGCATTTACCAGTAAACAACCCTTCACATTACTTTTAAGTACAGGCAAAAATAAACATACCTGCATGTTTTGTTTTGTTTTGTTTTTTTGCTTAAAGCGTCTTAATTTAGAGAGAAAGTAAAATGCAACAGTGTTTCACACACACCAGTATCAATTTTCTGAACAAATAGAGTTATGTGATAAGATGATATATGTCGTTGAACAATAGAAAAGTATGTTTACAGCTGTATTTGTTCTCATTTGGACAGTGATCACAGGTCAAGACAGTTGTTCATGTAGTCAGAGTAAATTTAGATGTGAGTGAATGTGATGCAAAACATTTAATTTTGACAGGAAATATATGCATGTTTGCAAACTAAGTGATCTAATATGAATATAGTATAATCATTTTATACTATGTCTTAATTGAATGTGTCAAACAGTTAATGTATTGTGATATTCCATAATGTATACAGTGATAGAAAATGTTTTGTATATCATCCATAATAATCCCCAAACACTTATAAATACAACAAGAAGATTAACATTTGAAAATCTATCATATGTGCTTAATGTATTGTGCGTGTGTGTGTTCTTTTGTATTATTTCTCATAGACTGAAGTGATGCAGGCAGTGATGGATGGATGTGCTTTGCTGTGTGGCATTTTAACCAGGTCTTTAGAAACGGCTGTGCAGCTGCCTCCTGCTCCATGGCACTGCGGGTTGAACACACACACATCCACGCTGCAGCCCTCCAGCTCTCCTCAGTCCAGGGGGCAGTAAAGTGGTTATCTCTCTCTTTCAGATCCTAATCTGACAGCAGCTCCTGCCTGTTGCCAGGTTACCCCTGGGGCGTCAATCTCTATTTAAATCCTCACTGCCTCCCCGCTCACCCATCAACACCAGCCATGTACACCCACCCGCACACCCACCACTCCCCTCTTCTTGCTCCCAGACCCTTAGGGTCTGCGCTCTCCTCCCTTACCCCTTCCACATCTCCCGGTTTCGACTGTGACAGCGGCATCGGGCTGAATTCACACAGGGCAGCAGGTGACACATGGATGTTTTGGAATCAGCTGCTAAAAACACTGTTCATGACGCAAGGCTCCACGGTGGAGTGTGTTGGACATGCTCTGTGCTGCAGGCTGCTCTCAGTGTGCTTTGGCAGGGGTTCACACAGCATACAACCTGGTCTTATAGAGCAGGGGGATGTGGGCTGAGAGGGTTTGTTTGAGAGAGGCGGCAGACAGGGGGTCTCGCAGTTCTTGGAGGATGTGGGCAGAGTCTGTGCGGCCCGCGCTGCTCAGACAGATGAGGGGAAATGATGGAGAGATGAAGAGATAGGGAGTGGGACTCTGATGTCTGAGAGAATATTCTCCTTCTCCTCCTTCTCCCTGTCCTCCCCTAGTGTGTGAATGGAGGCCTTTTGTGTATGTTGGAAAGGACGTCTTGGATGTTGACCCCATGCCCAAGAGGTCACAAGGGGAGCAGGGTGGATGAGAGAGAGCACATAATTGAAGCACAAACACAAAGACAAGCCCACGGAGAGGCCCAGCTCATACACTGACGCTGCCAGGCCGAGCCGAGCAGCGCGTTGGCGAGCAGGATGCATTTCCTGAGCTCTAAATATACAGTATGTGTCTGTCCGCTCTGTCATTTGTTTTTACTTGGATATTTGTTTAATGATTTGTTAAAAGCTGGAAGCAGAGGAAGTTATAGTGTCTATTGTTTTCCATAGAGGAAGAGGGAACCTGTTGGAGGGTTGAGCCGGGAGATAAAACCATAATAATTATCATGTTGTATCACATAAATTTTCCTCAATGTCACTGTAGAAACTGTCACAAAAAAGGTACAACATGATTTCAATGTCTCAATTGCATTGGAAACTGTGTAAGTGACATAAGTCAGAATACGGTGCACTGAACCTACACAGCATCCTGTCAGTTTAACCTGCAGAGAAGAAGAGGAAACTCAAGTAGTTTTTAAAGTTACAAGTTAGAAACTGAACTCCTGCTTAAATATTATTTTGATGTTTTGTATTGTCGACGGAGTGATGTGCATCCTTTTACCAAAACCCATGTGAAATACTATACCTCTCAGTGTGTTTTCAGCTAAAGATGGAGGTAAGTTACTATTCACTTTACCCCTAATGTGAAACTGTGGCAGGAAATGGTCCCTGACAGCAGTGAAGAAATAGTTTGGTTTCATCTCTACAGTGTTAACCAATTAATTATTTAGAAATCAATTGTATTTTATTTCTTTTATGCAATATGAGTTCACCCATAAATACTACAAATCTGTCATACACTTTTTTTTTTAACTGGCCAATCACATCTTGAGCTTCTAAAATGACACATTGACATGAATCTTTAAATTATTATCATCAGAAGGAAGTTTTTTTTTTTTTTTTGGAAATACAGTAGAAATATACATATAATATGTATACATATACATATAGGTGTATATATACATATATATATGTCAGATGTAAAGTCCAAAACACATCTCGGTGTCCAAGTAAGCACATAGAAATATTAAATACAGCATAAACAATGAACATCATGCACCTCTTAAATAACATTGTCTTGGAACTGTGACATCTCTGACCTTACCCATTTGGCTTTAACCCATAATGCCTCAGTGGTGCTCATTTTTACTCTGGTCATATGATCCACACATAGAATAAACTTTATTTACACAATTCATTAACTTCAAACCACACATTGTTTTACAAGTATATTTTTTAAATCACCATTTACCACTTTCACTGCTTTTGTGATATTTGTATGACACTTTTAATCAATTTTAAATTACTTTGTAAATTGTTTAAAAAATGAATGAATAATGAGGAAAAACATCAAAATAAACATCACTGCCAAAAACTGTCTCTCTGATGGTTAGAATTGGTCTTTTTCATTTATTTCAAAATCTTTGGTTAATGCAGTAGAGGAAGACTTAAACACATCAGTTTGAGCCTGGAGATGATGGTGTATGGGTTTTGAGGTGGAGCCGGCTGAGGTTCGTCATTGGTAATTTCCAGTTGGTGCCAGGGTCCCAGAGGACCCTAGGTTTTGGGTGGTGGTGGTGGTGTATGTGTGTGTGTGTGTGTGTGTGTGTGTGTGTGTGTGTGTGTGTGTGTCAGACTTTGTGTTTGTGTGACTGCGGTCCAGTTGGCTCGTTTCTGGTCAGTGTGTCAGTCAGCCTGTCGTGTGAGAGGGCATGCTCGGTGCATCTGAAACCTCTGGGCTGACGGCCGGCGGGCATGGCTCCGCCACCGCCGCTCCACCTGGCTGATTGATGCAGCCCTGTTTGAAGTCCTCTCAAGGAGAATGAGCCTCATTCATAAGCTGCTACACCCTCCACACTCCCAGCTCCACTTATCCCTCCACTCTGTTAACAGCTGAAATGCTACACTGCTCAGTGCTCACAGAGGTATGGAACGAAAGTGGACAGGCAGCAGTATGAAAGATAGCCTCAGGATGTTCTCCATCGGTGTGAAACTGTTGCCTATTGTTACTTTTTCCTGGTCCTATGATTTGAATACACTGGAAAATACTGTAAAGATACAGACATATCTAATGCATATCTCATTCTCTGAGGGTTTACAGCTCAGTCATTCCACAGTGACTCAAGTAACTTTTATAAACTTTCCAGGCCTTTAATTTTCACTCCAGATTAATCTGCTGATTATGTACCAATTTTATTAGAAAAATATAAAATGTGTATTTTATTTCATACTTAAAAATCCAAATACAATCTCCTGAAGCCCAAGGTGACATCTCCAAATTGCTTTTGTTGTCTGACTAACAATCTAAACCCCAAAGATGTTCAGTTTACTATCACTTTGTGAAAATCTGGAACTACTTACGAAGTGCTTTGCAATTTTGCTTGAAAAATAACTAAATGAATATCATATCAGAGGATATGTATTATTACCAATTACTGTCTGCCTGTTACATATATTTGCTCTGTAATTGTAGTTGTCAGTCCATAGTTGTACTCATGTTAAACCTCTTTGTTCTGCTTCATGACTGAAGTGTCAGTCATCTGAATATTCTCTTTAACAGTCAAAAAATACTTGTAATGAATGGTAGAGATACACATGAAGGGAAATACAGTCAGTGTCCTGTTGTTTATGTGTGCTTATGTGAAGTTTGTATTGTGTCGTGTTTTTGGGAGTCAGCTGTTTATTGAAGTCAATACAGAGGAGCTGAGGAGATGCACTGAGACATTCAGAGGGAAAATTCAACCTTCCATCAGACTTATTTGTAAAACTATTCAAGCACTTGGTCTGGATTAATTTCCCAAATAATAGTGTAATGATGGTCTGTGTGTTTATTTGTTATTTTTTATGTGAACATGTATGCTCCAGGTTACATGGGTGTTTTTCTTGTATTATGCACATGTGAGTATGGCTCCTTGCAGTTTCTATCAGAACGATCTCCTGTTGACAGGCAGAGCCAAGGCCAGTTCCTGGCCCTCTCACCACGCTTTGTCTGTGGGATCCCAGGAATGTGCAGGAATGTGGGCTCCAACAGGTGGAGGGGTCTTCCTCAGGGAAAGACACCCAGACAACACCCCCCCCCCCCCTTTCCCCTCTTTCTCTCACTCTGTTACTCCCTTAATGCGTCAGCCGGCCTCCACCCTGCCTTGTCCTTTTAACTTTCCCTTCACTCCATGTCTGAAGAATGAATGTCAGGAAACCACTCTCCTCTTTTCACCCTGAACATGGAGGGCAGGAGAAAAGGAGGTGTACAAGCTGGAGAAAAAATGTTGATTTAACATTAGAACAAGAGTCCAGGCATTTCCAGGCATTTTTTGAGCTCTCTCTCAGTCTGATTGATTGGGTTTGGGAACCATTGTCAAAGTATTTCCAGTAACATCACCAGGAAAGAAGTATCACCTCTAGTGTTCACACATGTTTTTTCAGCTCAGCAAAGTGTTTCTCCAGGTAAAAATGGTCAAATAACCCATCTACAGTGGGGCTGTATTAAACTTAGAAAACCTTCTACTGTCAGCATCCCCCGTCCCCCATCCACCCACTACCCTCTTCCCTTTACTCAGATTGTTATCGTCAGTTAGATTATTGCTTCCTGTTGAGACCTGGAGCTGCCTCTGCTCTCCATTTTATGTTCCTTATGTTCCCGAATAAAATGTAAAGCCACGGTATTACAGTCTTCATACATAAATGCAATAAATATCACAAAAGTCCACCTTCAATCATTGCAGCATGGTGTCAACTATCATCAAAATTAGAAATATTCAACTTGTCTCTCATAATACCAAAGTTAAGATTCGCACTGTCTGCTTGTGCAGAAATTTAGATTATATTAACCTACAACTCTGTTAATATGGGATGCACAGTCCTGATAGATTAAAGTAGATCATTAATGACATTCCTTACTACTGTACTTAAAGATAGAGGAGGCGAAGTAACAGGTTAAAAACAACAAACTCAAAATATTTAGGAAATCTTCACTTACTGATACACAGAATAGAGTAGTAGAATAACATGTAGATCACATCTGACAAAATCTGAACAATGATTGGTAAAAAGACCATGGCTTGTAAAGATCTAAATATTTTCTGAAAGATAGAGAACCTGGTTGCAAGTTTTAGTAATTACAGGGATTATTATTTTACCAATCAGAAACCATAACTGACAGTACAACTACTGGAAAAAACAAACAATCAAATAAATACACAAAATGGCAATGGAGTTTTTTCTGAGTAGATGGAAAGAAAGAGCGTTGCACAATATAAGACCTTTAATAAACATTTTCTCTTCTATATATTCTGTTTTTGCTCTCCTGATATTGATTTTACTGCTTTTGTTGTTGTTGTTTTTTCTTTTCTAATTGTTGAAGTTAAGTATTGTACTTTTCCGCTTTATTGATCTATATGATTTCATTTGTGCCCATTTTTGTCAAACCTTTCTCTTCTAATTGTTTAGCTAATTGATAATGCAGTTATACTCCTGGCTTCCTGATCAGTTCTGAGCATCCTGTTTTCTTGGTCGATGCATTTGTAAACTGTTATTTTATTATTATATTTACTGACTAACACAAAAATTAATTAACCTCCTAAGACCCTGGGAATCACAGGGTTTTGAAATGTGTGTTTTTTTTTATTAAATAATTGCTTATAGTGGAAACATCATGATGCAACAGTATTTTAAGGTGCATTTTT
>JAPTGZ010000022.1:21468004-21479002 GCA_029814645.1 Fowleria isostigma | reverse complement strand
TTTGTTGCTGTCACACTATCTATTAACAGACCTGTATGTATCTACTTTCTCTCGTACCTCCACTGTGTGTGTGTGTGTGTGTGTGTGTGTGTGTGTGTGTGTGTGTGTGTGTGTGTGTGTAGTCTTTCGATGTGTATTTTCTAATATGTTCCAGGTCAAAGGTTCAACACTTCGCTTCCTGCAAAGAGAGCAGCAGGAAGTGAATGTTTACAACACCTTGTCACTAACAACCTGTCAGTCAAACTCTGTTTCACCGGAGTTGTCCAGGGAGTTGTAGAATTCCAAACATATTTTTTTTAGTTTGTAGTATGTGTGTGCATCAGTGTCAGACGGTGTGCCTTTATTATGTCTTGGTGTGAATCCAGTTCCTTCAGGGGATTGGCTTCAGTGAGTGCCAAACACAGGGCATGGGTCTGTGTGTGTTCATGTGTGGACGTTCACGTGTGTGTTACTCAATGCAAGTAAGAGATGACAGGCCTGGGAGTTTTATGAAGCTTTTCTAAGGTGACTTGTAGCATCAATAAACAGGACTTACTGGCATCTTTGGACAAAAAGTCTCATATAATCTATGGAATATCCCCAAAAACTAACTAGAGACCAGGCACTGGTGCTGGCAGTTTCCCACTGCTGTCTCTCTCTTAACCCATAAGAACCCAGTATGACATTTGTGTCGCTTCCCAAACAAATTTTTATCTATATATAACCATCCTTAAGCTGTTTATTGCCAATTATTGCAATATTATCTTCTGTATTTTCTGTTTTTTCAGTATAAATCAGTTATTTTCCAACATTTAAGTTACTAATCATGTAGATGTTCATTAATGTTTAGAGTAAAGTTGAGGGTTATTAAATCAAAAAAAGAGAAAAGTAAAGAAAAAGTGACTTTTTCAGCAAAATTTCTCATTAACTGAACATAAACCCAGTGTGTCCATCCACTGTCTTTGATCCAACTCCATGGGTTTTACTGGTGAATCAATGTTGTAGAAGATGATGGTGTTTCCACAGTAACTACGAAACCTCTGCCTGCCCAAATTGGTCATAACTGATGACCATAAATAGATTTATAACTGGATTTTGTACCAATTATTTACATAGATTAGTGGATCAACAAGGATTAAACAGTTTATATCACTACATGATTTTGGTAGATGGTGGATGGTTGGGTCTTCATGGGTTAAAAATAGAGAACGTTTCATTTGGGAACTGACACAAAAGTAGTGCTGGGTCTTTATGGGTTAAATAAGTCTTGGTGCATTTTTTAACTTTTCACTGAAGTTTTTCCGTTTGTTTCCAGTTTGATGTTTTCTGTCTGGGTTAATGCTGCTGTTTGTTTTTTAAATTAGTCAGTGTGCACTTCTTAACCTTTTAACCTTTTACTGAAGACTTCTATGGACTATGGTTTGACATTCTCTTTGTCCTAGCATTTTAATTAATTTATTTGATATTTTATTTTTAGCTGAGTCCAGATCAGCGAACATCGGAGAGTACTTGCCTATGTGTATCTGTTATTATCCTCTGTGTCTGTATTTTGTTTTTTCTTAATAATGTTATGTAACACAGATGCTCTCACCTGTTACTGCAAAAAAAACCCAAAAAAACCAATCTACCTATGGGTGTGAAGAAAGTTACCTTGACCTTGACCTGGTGGGTGGAGAACAGCGACACCTCACTTAGCAATCTACAGTTTATTAAAAAGTACGTGGGTTTAAAAAAAAAACAAAAAAACCCACAAATTGTATTTTAAAATTATTCAGTGAAATAAAATCTTTCTCATTTTCTCCACTAAGTAGGTTTTTTATTTTTATCTGTGTTCATCTATTCTTTTTTTTTTGTCTGCATCCTGATTTTTGGACATGAGTCCCTGATGATGTCGACAACAGATGGTTAAACTTATAGGTCAAAGGTCAAGGTCAGGAAAAATCCCTCAAATTCCCATTTGTTATGGCTGAAATTATGTCTCAGTTGTGATTCTAATTTACCACATACAGCTGTGCTCATAAGTTTACATACCCTGACAGGATATGCATGGGCCGGTCTTGGATGTTCCAACATGACAATGACCCAAAACACAAGGACAAGTCAACCTGTCGTTGTCTACAGCAGAAAAAAGTGAAGGTTCTGGAGTGTCTATCTCAGTGTCATGGCCTCAAAATCACTTTGGGGAGGTCTCAAATATGCAGTTTATGCAAGAAAACCTCAATCTTAAAGTTTTTCCAAGAAGAATGGGCAGCTTTACATCTGAGAAAATAAAGTGCCTCATCCACAATGACCACAAAAAACGTCAAGCTGTCATTGATGTTAAAGGGCCGGGGCCAATACAGAGGATTAAGAACTAGAGTATGTAAACTTTGGATCTAGAAGATGGTTAGAATGTTATAAAAAGAGCAAACACATTTGTTTGATAAATGGCTTCATCCAACCACTAACCATGAGTGAAAGAAAAGTTTTTGTATTATCATTCATATTCTCTAAAAAATGACCCCCAAAAAATCATAAATTCTGCTCAGGTGTGACCATAAGTATTAGGAGTAAAGCACAGTTTTACCTTGAAAGGGCTAGGGTAAAAAAAAATAGTCATTATATTTTGAAGTTTATTTAGATTTCTTTCTGTTTATCTATTTAGGCATATCTTTAACCACTGTCTTCCAGGGTACAAAATAAAAAAGAAGAAATTTACATGGATTATTTTTCTTCCATAAAGCTTAGGACAGTATATTGTTGAAGAATTGAACTTGTTCTGTGGAAAACTGAGCTGTCTGAGTAGGTTTTTAATGCTCTTTAGAGTTTTTGTCACAGACGGATAAACAGTCATGATAGTGTGATAATATGTCTGTCGTTGTGTTCCAGTGTTGACAGTGCCATAGACTTCATAACCAAGAAAGGATGTCCACGATGGTTCTTTATTACAGCCAGCACAGAGGAGGGTGAGTATTTTCCCCTGATGCCAACTTTAACTGTGAAATAAAATGTTAAAAATAAAAAGACAAACGGTGTGGTAATATAAAATACAGAGTACGTAGTTTGATTTGTTTTATTTTGACAGTTGTTGACAATTATTTATTGAAACTGAAGACAAATTACATCCAAATATCTGAAAACACTCAAAATCAGATCAGTGTGAGTCATTGCAAAGACTCTGCATAAGCGATCAACTGTTCGAACATGAATGGAAAGAATATAGGAAGAAATTAAATCATACAGAGCAACACGCCTCTGTTTTTTTCAGTCATCCAGGAAATTTCAGTCTTGTTTTACAGAGGAAACACGGTGGCAGTCATGACCTTGAACCTCCAGCAGCAGCTAAAGGACGGTGAACTTTCAACCCCTGAAAACACAAAGACGTTACAACGGTGGTGTGTTACAACCTGTGTGTGTTTTCTGTTGCTGAAAGGTCAGGCGTCTGTGTGCACGCTCACATCTGAACTCACGTTAGCTCTGTGTGTCTGTACGTCTGTCTGCATCTTTACCTTCACTCTGCCTCGGAGTATAAATCCTCTGACTTTTCTCCTCTGGTGATGACGGGTCTGTTGTAAGCTGATTCTGCAGAGCTCACCCTTCCTGTCTGTCATATGCACTTCAGACAGCGAATAAACAAGATCTGATCCATCGTGTTTCCTTCTCCTCCTTTTCACTTTTATTGTTTGTCAGTTTCTGTCACTCTGCATTAACTCTGCAATATGAAAGAGAAGAAGACACACATCCCAAATCGATGTCAAGTTAATGTTAGGGTTTGGGTCACACAGGTTTTGATGGCAGCTCAAGTAACTCTTAACCCTCAGATTTAATGATTTATGTTATTAAAGTCTGTTTGTTTTTCCCCACAAGAACAGATTAACGTCCCCATAATGTGCAGTTACACACACAGTGGGACAGGTATTCTCATCATATTTCACAGTGCGCATGTTTGCTGCTTCATTAATTGTCAAATATATTTATGGTATTTTATGTGGATTACCATGAGCGGCTTCAGACCTCTTGATGGCTTCCTTTCATGTTTGTTTGTGTCAGAAGGTATTATCAGATTAGATAATCCTCTGACTTCAAAACCAGAGTCTGCCTCATCAGCATTCTCAATCTCTTCACCTTTTCTTTTGCGTTTTTTTTTTCCATCCATATCAGTGACAGTTTGGTTAAAACCTGCTACACCAATGCAATGCAGAAAGGAAACAGAGGACGAAAATGGCTCAAAGGCATTTTTTTATTATTCCCCTGAGATTCTGCATCTGCACATTGAGGACTTTGTCATTGAAGACCAATATTTAAATGCAGCTGACACTTTTTTGTGCATTCTTGTTTTAACAAAACCAAAATATACTAATTAGTTTTAAAACAACATGTTGCTAAATGACATATCACTCATAATATTTTAGACCTATTGTCCTCATATGAGGATATAATTTTTTTCAGAAAGAGCTAAATATTCAGACAATATAAAGTTTTCATTTCTATGGGAAGGTCCCCCTGATTCCAAATAGCATGGAGAAATTAAAATATACAAAATAAACACAGGGATCTTATGTAGATTAAACTAATTTATGTTTTTGTTATGTTTCTGATGTGATCACATTGTTAAATAGATGAAAAGTAACTTTTCTTCATATATGCAAAAAGCAAATTTTGTTGTATGATCTGTATTTGATGAGATGCTAGTCAGGGTTTACAGTAAATACTTTGTAAATAATAATTTCATAATAATAATAATAATGATAGTAATAGTAATAATAATAAGAAGAAGAAGATTATTTTAATAATCTATAATTCGTAAGGCATGCAAAACTTTGTTCCTCATATCAGAATTGATAAAGATGTAAAAGTTGACCAAGGTGTGTTATATTAGACGTAAAATGAAAGTAATTTTGCAGATTGAAGTAAAACTAGTATGGGGTCACATAAAGCATGTGTTACGTAAAGTGCATTGTTTTATGTACTGAAAATGGTAATAGATGTTTCTCCAGGAAGTGGTGAGGGGTCACCACTCATTAGAGGTTTTTCTGCTTAATTAGATTCACACTTAGAAGAATAATGCTTTTATTTTGACATCTGACTGTCAGTGTCTGTGGGTGAAGTGGAACTTTATAGAACAACATCAACAAAGAAAAACTTGTGCATAAATGTGATCATATAGAGTGTGTATTTGTATTTTAATAGATGTTGTTAAGTGTTATAAATAAAGCAGAGTGCACTGCCTGCATCCTCCCCCTCCCTTCAGAGCCTTGTCACCTACACTTCTTTCTGTTCAGATATAGAAATGACAGGAGATGGAGTGAGGCCTGTCTCTGCTCTCCCTCCCCTCCCTCCTCACCACATCAGGATACACTTGTTCTGGTGAATTCCGGTTTCAAACAGAACGCGGTCTTGCTCTGGTTTTGTGCAGGACCGGTATTAAAAGCAGACATGGAGGGTGTCTCAGAGCCTCAGTGGCCCTGTGGTCAGGGAGGGGAGCCTCTGTAACGGCCTGTTACTCACACACCTTTAAAACCTCACCCGCTCCAGCTTCCTCCCCCCAACCCTCCTCCCTCCCTCATCCTTCACAGCCCCATGCTGCCCCCTTATCACCATAAAAGGAGATTAAAAATGAAGGCTTTCTTTCACATACACCACAAAGTTCATCACTTCCTCTCATCTCTTCCACAGTCACATCAGTAAACCTGATTCTGCTGATTTAATCCTAATGTTAGATATTCTACACATCCAACACTGGAAATGAGTCCGAAGTTACAAAAAAAAACCCTCTCTTTTCAAAAAACTGTTCTTACTGCATCTCACTATTTGTCCTTTGACCTTTAACCTCAGCCATTATGCCCCTAGTGTTATAAAATAGGCACTGCAGTCTGACTTTTTATTTAGTTTTTGATGATGGATAAATTAATTTTGGTTGAATTTTATTCATGTGTGGTCTCTTGTGTTTGCAGTAGCAGTTGGGGCTTCATTTAGCAGTCAGAGATATCAAAACCACTGAAATAAGATTTAAACAAATAGCTTCAATGCACCCATATTCTCTCAGTTACCAGCTTAACCTAAAACACTTCCCAGAATTATGAAACAAGTTTGCCTTGGTTATTATCTTTGATAGTTTTTTTTTTTCTAAATAACATAAAGAACATAATATCTATCGCTCATTTCTATGCACAGAGAGACCTCTTCCTGTGTGTTTCTCATGTGAGAGTCTTCAAACTAGAGGGAAAATCACTTTCCAGGTTTCCTCTTTCTGAGCAACATCACCACCTGCTGTTAAAAAGAAGAATTTTACTGCAGGGATCAAGTTGAAAGAAGGGGTTGAAGAAGTTGATCTGTATAGCAGGGAAATGTTGCATTTATGAAATAGCTGCCAAATATGTGTGTGTTCTTTGGATTTTTGTCTGATCATATTTAGTCTGTAACTGAACTAATGAGATGTTGAAGAAATTGTTTTTTGTTTTTTTGTTTTTTTACTCAAGTTGAAACATTTAGTGAGTTGTCTTGAAGTGGCCATTTAAGGATTGTTTTTTTTTTGACATTTCAAGCTTCTAAATTTCTCTAATCACAGTGTCTGCTCAAACTGGTTTTTGCA
Organism: Fowleria isostigma; assembly: GCA_029814645.1. Taxonomy (NCBI): domain Eukaryota; kingdom Metazoa; phylum Chordata; class Actinopteri; order Kurtiformes; family Apogonidae; genus Fowleria; species Fowleria isostigma. Next base: position 21,472,452 of record JAPTGZ010000022.1, on the reverse strand, counting down.
TCAGCTGATACTGATTGTCATTAAAGACATCTAAAGTTGTGATCATAGTTCCTCATGAACAGATTGATCCAGATCAAGGCTTCTGTTTTCTGTCTCTTTATTGCATACAGTAATGACTGACATAAATGACAAGACATATTAGAACTTCCCTTAAAGGAGTGCTCTTTAGAGGGATGTTCTGGCTAACTGCTTGCCCACCCTGGGTTTCCGGCCGTGGGGCAACAAAGCCTGCCACTACCCCTCACACCCTGCAGCAGCTCCACTATCACCCCACTCCAGACACTGTGCCAGGATACTGTGGTGACACCACCCTTGCTTGTCAACAAGACTGACAGATGCAGAGAGGAGAGCTGAAGAGGACAGGAGGACCACCACCCAATATGTGCATCATTGAAGAAATTTAGAAAATACATTGGAGGTGATTTGAGATATTGGGCAAATTATAGTAGACGACAAATGTGAGTGTGAATTGAAAAAAACAGGAAGATGCAAAACCTGCAAATGCAAAACCATGTGTAGATATATGAGGTTAGTTATAATGTTTCTATTAAACAGAAAGACCATCAGAGCCCAGTGCAGGTTTAGATGATTACCCTGGACAAAAATAAAGCTGCTCCCTGTCTACTGAATATGATCTGAAACCGCCAGGGGGCAGAACATGAGGCTCCTCTCCAGTAACAAAACACACAAAGGCACACAGACCAAATAATCCAATAAGAAAGCTGATCTCTATAATGGCTTGTATGGCTGATTGATCTTGATTACTTATGGTTAACTGTCTCTTCTTTGTGTGTGTGTGTGTGTGTGTGTGTGTGTGTGTGTGTGTGTGTGTGTGTGTGTGTGTGTGTGTGGTGGTGGTGAGGGGGGGAGCTACTGTAATCATAAGACAGAGAAGGAAAAAAGAGAAGGATCTTATAATTAGAGCGGTATAATCAAACGGTCTGCAGTAAGAGCAGTAGAAGAAGTATTCAGATCCTTTACTCGTGTATTCATCACTTTAAAAGTATTCCTTTACAAGTAAATGTCAGGCACAAAAAAATCCTAATTAATGAAAAGTACAAGAATTGTTACTGGCACTTTGATGCAAGGTATGAACTTGAAGAAATAGGGAAATAAAAGTACTGGTGCAGGGGTATCCAGATTTGGTCCTTGAGGGCTGGTATCCTGCATGTTTAGATAGTTTCCTCTTCCATCACACCTGGAAGCCAGTACATCATTATCAGTCTTCTGCAGAGCTTGGTGAGGAGCTGATCACTTATTGAACCAGGTGTGCTGGAAGACAGAAATATTTCAAATACACGGGACATCAGCCCTAGGTCAGTGTCTCTGACAGTGCACATTAATACTGAAATACCAGCAGTAGAGCTTGTTACTGTTGAAGCTGTTTGTGGTGAAGGTAACTTTGAATTTTTATATCCAGTTTTTTATCCAAGAAAAAATAAATTTGAGGGCTCATCACATGGTTAATGTAAGAAGAGAGAGAAAGTCTGTTTTCACCTTTTTGATGCTTAATTTCTGATTAAATATAGGATGATTTTAACATGTATTGAAATCAAATTATATGAGTAGTTTAGAAAGTAGAAATCACTGTTTTGTAGAGCTGTAAAGAATTCATAGATTCACAGCAATACTTTTTGTCAGATGCAATCAAAAGCGTTAAAAAAAACAACCTTGATTTAACTTGTTACATTTAAAGGACTACACATATTTTTGCTGTAACTTCCAAATGAATGTTTCATTTACCCAATCTTAAGTGATTTATCACCATTTATTATACTATAACATACTATCCTCTGCATTTTGCATTCTTCAGTGAGAATCATAAATTTTCCAATGTTTCATTGACTGATCATGTAGATATTCATAAAAGCTCAGAGTAAATTATCAAAACAGAGAAAACTGAAGAGAAAATTACTTTTCCAAAATTTATCATTAACTGAACATAAAAACTAGCTTCTACAACCCTGGTCCAGGAGCGCTACTATCCTGCATGTTTAAGATTTGTCCCTCTTCCAACACACCTGATTCAAATGATCAGCCTATAATCAAGTGCTGCAGGGGCCTGATAATGACCGTCAGGTGTGTGGAAGAGGGGAACATCAAACATGTATGATAGTAGCTCTCCCGGACCAGTATTGGTCAGCCCTGATCCACAACCAAACTACATAGGTATCATTGATGACCCAATGCAGAAGATGTTTCCACATTCAAATGATCATATCTGATAACCATGAAAAGTTGACAAACTGCATTTTACCTTAAATATTTTAATGCATTAATAGGAATAATGGTTCAAAGGTTATTAAACATTTTAGATCAGTTGATGCTTTTGGGTGACACACTTTACTTAGGTCTGTATACAGTAGTGTGTGTTTGTATATTACAAAAAGTCTTTGTGAAAGTAAGTAAAGCTGACAAATGTAGATTAGTGGAGTGAAAGTACAGTATTCACCTCTGACATGTACCAGAGTATAAATATAAAGTTGCAAAATGTAATGAAAAAAAACTTCAAACTTATACTTCTGTGTGAATTCATTTTTATTCCTCAGCATGAGCATGTTTAATTTTGTTTTGCAGTTTTCATCACATCATACATTTTGAATCTGCTATAAGACACATAAACACAGTAATGCATGTGTGCACATTTATATGTGTGTGTTACAGTGAAAAAGAACATTAAATCATTGTATTTGGAAATGTCCAACAGTTAAAGATTAGTATGAAGTAGGATAAGGAGTACAGGAAAATTTCTAATTTAAAATTGACAAGGAACTGAAGTAGTTATGGTAAAACAGATGTTTATAGACATGTGTCTTTTACAAGTTAAAATAATTTTCTCATTGAAATGCACAGGTCAGCCAAGTATTTGATGATACCTTTGGTAAAGATTACATAATTAATAATAACATTACTCAAAGACAAATGAGAAAGATTTATCTATATTATATAAAACATTAAATCTGCTATAAAGCACTTAAATACCATTGTATATGTGTGTGCATGAATACAGATGTGTTACAATGTGTATGAGAAATACTGTGGCTGTGTCCCAGTCTGAGTGTGTGCTTAGATCAGAGCCCACTGAAGCCCTTCAGCCCCCTCACCGATTAATATTAGACACTGCTCGTACCAGAAACTGACAGCTCTTTGTGAACGCTGCTAAAATAGGCACAGCCAGGTCCACACACACTCACTGATCCTCCACACACACACATGAAGAGCATGCACACACACAGCCAATCTCAGCACTCGCACACCAACTCTAAACTCTAAGAAAAGCCTTGTGAACTGCAGCCAGAAAGGGAGCAGCCCGCCTGACGCCAACTCCAAAAAGCAGGTGAGGTTAAGTGTGTGTTGATAGTAGTGGCCAGTGGATGGCTTTGAGGTATGACGAAAGGGTAAAGCCCCAATGGTCAGCGTCAGAGTGTCAACTGTCAACCTGGGAAAGTAAGGTAAGGTGAGAGAAACTGGGCTTTTCTGTGTATAGTGTCAAACCATGAGCGCCGGGTTTGGATCAGTGTTAATACAGCTGGAGGCAGAACACAGCAGCCGGTGGGCAGACACAAGGATTTTAAAGTCTCAAACAGCTCTCTGCTGCATGAATGACATTTTGATGGAGTTTGATGAGTACGAGGAGTTGTCTATCACCACACTGTGAGAGCCCACCTCAGCAGGGTCACAATGACCTCCAAGTTAACCATGACGTCATGTGATCTGAAATACATGTGAGCTGCAGCAGACACATTCTGTTGGAATGGGGTCAAAGAGCTTAAGCACATAGCGGTACATGCTCATTACCAGGGTTCATTCTCGTGGCATCACTTTTATGTTGTCTAACAAAGAGGCTGTAGTGAATTCATGACTTCTACTTGAACTCCAGAAGCCCTCAGAGACCACTCTTCTCCTAGTTTAGTAATGGTATCATTAAACCTCAAATTATGACCTTTGTTTTCCTCGTTTTTGTATGTGAGGGGCAAACTGCTGTGTGTGGTAAAAAGAAAGTGAAAAAGACTTCCCGTCTCTGCTGCTTTTTATGGATTTGCTCCTAAACATAATTGGCTGTTCCATGGCTTATGTCTTATACTTCTATTATTTTTAATAAAAATCAGTGGAGTAGTTGTGTTGAATCCTGTTGACTGACATGATAATGAGTTTGATCTGTAAATAATAAACAATAACACACCACAGTATTAACAAAGTACCACAAGAAGTTGTGAATGTACAATATAAATTTAGGTTTATTTCAACAGTCTTTATCATTATTTTGTTTTGTTTTAAATATTAACAATGTGGGTGGCACGGTGGTGTGTGGTTTGACACTCATGCCTCACAGCAAGAAGGTCCTGGGTTTGATTCCAGCACCATGACTGATGGGACCTTTCTGTGTGGAGTTTGCATGTTCTCCCCATGTCTGCGTGGGTTTTCTCCGGGTACTCCAGTTTCCTCCC
>JAPTGZ010000022.1:21445040-21460530 GCA_029814645.1 Fowleria isostigma | reverse complement strand
TTTATTTTTTTAATATGGTTTCTTTTTTTTTTTAGAAGATAAGTTTTTTTTCCATCCAAGTTTATTTTTTATTTAAGGGGTTCATTTATTTTTGTTAGATACTTGTTTTTTAAGTCAATGACAATCTCTCTCTTTTTTTTTTATACTGGATAAGTTTTTGGGCTAGGGCCCTTCTGGGCCACCGTAGTAAAATAATTGTGTGTGCTGGTTAGTTGACAGTGTGCTGTAGGAACTTTACAAATATAGGTAAATATACTTAACAAATGCTTCTGGAGACAGACAGGACAGATAGGAGTGAGTTCCTTTGTAGCTGATGTGTTGACAGAAGCACGTAATTCTAATTAAAGCTATCCACATTAAATTAAATATAAAATTTTCACCTGAATTTATATTTTATTTTACGTAAAAAAAGACATTTCCACTGTAAAATTATGTAGAAAATGCAAAAAAAAATAATAATAAATTGCTGTAGTGATGTTTTGTGGGTGGGCGGGGCTTAAGAGTCACACGCGTTTGACGTGTGACGCAGCCGTTGTTTTGGAGGAGGAAGTGAAAGGGGAACAGAGAAGCGGAGGGTAGCGGATAGCTCGCTGGCTGGCAGCCTTCAAGCAAAGTGCCAAATTTTCTCACTGTTTATATATAATTGACCTCCTCCGTTTACTACACTGTTTTGCTAGTGTTTACCTAGAAAATAATATAACCGTTTTATGACTTGCCAAATTAACTAGCTAACGAGTTGAGTGCCAGCGAGCTAGCTAGGTAACGCAAACGTAAAGCCTAGTTAGCCTGTAACGCTAGCTGTCCTGAACAATAACAGCTAGTTAGCTGCAGTCAGGTCGGTTCCAGTGCACAAGTCGCCGCACCGCTGTGTAACAATCTGAAAGTAAGTTCTTGATACAGCAGTTTTTGCTTGTGTTTTTAATAACAGCTTGTCAGTCATCAGTATCGACAGGGTTCTGTTAATACCAACGCTACAGCCGCTAATGATGGTGCAATGTTTTTCGAGACGCTGGTTGGCAAAAACAAGGCCGGCCTGTAGCTCCTTTGGGTTGACTCCAAGAAGGAAGGAGAATCAGGAGACGAGGCCGATCGATCGGAGAAAGAAGCCCCCATCACTTCAATCAGGTGGTGGCGGGGGGGGTGTTAAATGTTTGACATTCTTTAGTTTTGTTTGACGTCCCTGTACACAAGCGGAGCACGTCCTGAGCTTTTCAGCCTCGAAACTGCCAATATCTGGATATGAGTCATGTCAGATTAGATTTAGTAGTAGGCAAGTTTTGAGTTTTTCCATATTGGCAACCAGCTACACAGATTAAATGTCTTGTATATTAGTCGAGGTGTATTCAGGCTGACTTGTCGTCTCATGTTTTTCTGTGCTTTTTTTTTCACACCTCGACCAGTTGTTTTGGTTTGGTTGAATCATAGTTACTTTATTTACTGCTTTAACTACAACGCCTATTACATGTACCAACAGGTTTTTCGGGATTCAGTTATCAGGTACAAAAGCCTTTCAACACGGGCCCTTTATTGAAATGATGGCCTTGCCTGTGACTAAGACCTAGAAGACAGAGTGCTGCTGTTGAAGGATATTTTTTATATCTTAAGTTATTTTAAGCGATCAACAGTTTGTACCCCTTACTGCAGAGCACAACATGCAACAGAGGTTTATGATTGTTGAAGTTCAGCAAAATATGTTTACAAAGTGCTTAACTTTCAAAAATAATCAGCTGCATTTATGGTACATATTGTACCTTCAGGCTGTTCCTGTGTTTGGATTAGTTGCATTGCATTGTTTCTTTGCTTTTTTACTCCATTGATTAGACTTCATGTGAGAACTTAGGACTACTGAACTGCCGGTTTATCACCCTCACCAAAATGTTGGTGTCATAATTACTATGGAAAACATGAAGAGGCATAACTGAAATGTTGTGAGAGGAGTTGAGTATTGAGAAACATCTGTGCTCAGACAGGTGAATTTATATTTAAATCAGAATTTATTTGTGTGTGTGGATCTAAGTACAAAGCAGGGAATTCCTTGAATTCCAATTGCAGGTGCTATTGACTTACAGGTAGAGAGGAATTTGTCGTGACCATTTACTGTGGTCTTAACAGCTAGCCATGGTTCCCATTGACAGCTCTTTTACAAAGATGCAGTGGGATGTGCAGTTATCATAAACTAAACCTGTATTATTTGGGTTGTCTTGGTGTCAAAATTGCATTTAATTCAGGTAATTTTGATGACCATCCTGATCATTTTTATACAACAGACAATTTTTTGTTAGAATCTGTTGAAGATGGTGAAGAAGTGCTTCCATTAAAAACTAATTGAAGTGGAGAATCAATAGAAAAGTCATTTTAAGATGTGAAAGATTTTATGATGTAAACTACCGCATCAGATTTACTTACTTCTATTTTACAGCCATGCAAGAACAATGTTTGTTCTATAATTTCAGTACAGTTGTGTCACCCTGGGCAGTAACTTTAGTTTGTTTCACCAGTGACATCATTTGAACCTTAGTTTAAAGTTATGGAAGAGGTTATTATTTAAAAAAGTTTTTTTCTGTAATATGAATAAATCAAACGCATATGGACCACACTTAGTTTACTTAAAGATGGCATGAAAGCTAAATTATAATGTATATGTGGTGCACTACTATTAAATGAATACAGAGACACTGGTTTATTTTTCAGTCATATCCCCGCGCCAGTGCAGACTGGAACATTTTATTTACTTTTGTACAGTCAGCAGATACAGTCAGATTCTCCTGACTTTTTAGCTGGATTGTTGCATCAAAATTTACAGTTGATTGACATCAACAAGTAATCATTTAAGTACAAAGCTACTGCCTGTAAGTTCAGTCAATTAATGTTTGACTTGATATTACTGACATTAACAGAACAAAACTCTAGTGTACATTTAGGTTGGAGTAATGCATCCAATAATGGCCTGAGCCTCTTTCAGATACTTCACTGCAGATTTGGAGAACACAAGTCAGTAACTCTCACATTTCTGTTTGTCAAAGGCTTAAGAGTGAAACTGAGTTCTTCCATAATCATGTGATGTAGTCTGAGCATGCCCAGTCTTCAGTGATGTGCTGTTGTGTCTTTGTCAGCAAAATGTTTCTTCAGTGTGGCAGTCCCTGGAGTGTTTCAGACGAGAAGAATGCAAGTGTACTTCACTTTACAGGTTCTGCTAGTACCTGAAGTACTTTTTTAACACGTGTTTGTGTTGTGAAGACATAAAAATACCTTGTATGTTTTGATTTAACTTGTATGTTGTGCATATAAGAATGGAAGACTATTGTACACTTTAAATTAATCTTTTCAATGAAAAGATAATGTGCCTCTGTGTTTGCTATGTAAATATAAGCCAAAGTCTGCATGTGTGAAAAAGATAAGAAAGACTCTTATGAAATCAGGGTTTATTTTAGCCTTTTGTAACACATTTGTGCTTGGATAAGGTCAAGTGATAACCCCTTAAAACTGAAACCACAGATATGCGTCCCACAGGTTATTTCGTAATTTACGTATTCTCCAAGGCATGCAGTCATTGGACCTTACTACATACTGAATGGGGAAAGATTATCAGGCAACCAAATGGATAAGGAAGCAAATGATGTCAGACATGAATTTACTGTTACAATAGTAGAAGGAAGTAAACAAGTACAATAAAAAACACACTTTAGCTAAGCCTTAAGGGATATTTTTAAAGCTCCTGGTATTTTACAAAATACAGCTAATTGTAGTAACATATTTTGAACATCAGTTTTACATGCTAAAAAATTCAAAGTACTCTTCTGAAATTCTAGTTTATCATAGTTGCAGTGCTGTTAGTTTTTGCATCATGGGGTAAAAGTTTCTTTATTACCTTTGAGCGTATTGTAAGCAGTAGGACAAGGATCAAGAATTCATCCCATTTCTGTGGATGCCTATCAAGAGCTAAAGCAGAAAGAAACATTTATTTTGTTTGCTAGTGCTTAAGAAAAACCTCTTTGGTTTAATGTGTAAATTCAGAATATGTTGTAGAAAAAAATTCCTGTTTTTGTTTTTTTAATTTACTTGACAGTAAACTTAGAGACATTTCCACAAAGTTTTCTATTGTAGTTATTTTCAAAGTTGACTCCCAAGATGGTCACTGACATTAGGTCTAGGTAAACATAGGCTAAGATTTGGGTTGATCTTAATTTGTCTTAAATTCTACTTTTCAGAGGAATTGTAGAGATTGTGCCATTAAAAAGATGAATAACAATGCTCTCAAATCTTTCCTATACCGCATTTTAAAATGGTTTGTTTATCAGGGTAATTATAGTATTTTATAGAGTAACTAGACATTGTAACTAGACATTGCACTAATCAAAGAGTTTCTGGCATTAATGTTTCTAAACTAATGAGTTTCCTTCACTTTTCTTAAAGTGAGTCTTTAGTAGCTGTCTGCTGCAGAGTTATCGGAGTAATATGTTTTCCTGCTGCTGAAGAAATTTTAATGATGATGAATTGCATCTGCTATCTGCATGTTCTGAGTCTGAACTCCAATGTGCAGTGTGTCTGATTCACACAGATGCTTTAGACTTCTGGACTAGAAAAAACGTTTTTGATTCATTATAAACTCCAGTAAGACCAATTAGGCTGCCACAATCTAGGTAATTTTTTTGGGGAGATGCTGCCGCTGTGTGTACTCTGTCTTATGACTTTGCAATGTAATGGATATTCTTTATTGATGACTGAATAGCGCAGCTCTCGGATGTATTTTGAAATAGTCAGAAATAACATCATTGCATCAGGTAGAAGGGGGAGAGCACGTATGCGCTCTCATCCATGTGTTGCGGAATAACTGACAATTCCGTTCCATAATTTTGAACGTCTCAATCGTGTAGCAGACATTACACAGATTGCTGAAAATTGGTTGGTATGTGTGACACAAACATTCCCCATGTATATTCCACTGTGTTTAGATCATGTAAAGGGTAAACTCTCGTGTTTTTGCTTTTGCTTTTGTTTTGAGTTGTAGCGCAGTGGAGTCAGTCCAATAAGGGGCAACTTCCTGTGGTGTGAGAGAAAGAATGATGTGTTCCTCGTGATTTGCCTAACAGCTTATAAAGCACATGACTGGAATGACTGGTATTTAAACCTGATTGGACCATGGGCGAGAACCTCTATACACAATTTGTAGATTAATGTTTTCTAATGGGCCGGTCATCGTAGAAACAGATTGACTTCTGTATTTATTTACCGTCTATAAACAAAAAAAAACTGATGATTACTTTGTGGCTTGCAGTAAGGTTGTTGGTGGAGAACCGGTGTGTACACGCTGTGCTAAACTTCTGCTGTTTCTTTGTTTGTTTTTGCAGCTGTGGAAAAATGACGTCCAGGAAGAAAGTGCTCTTGAAAGTCATCATCCTGGGCGATTCTGGGTAAGTTGTAACGTGGCATGTTCCTGCTCTCCTGGGTTTTTAACTTGGAAATGCAGCCAGGGCTGGAAGTCGGCCATCTGCAGTGCTTTAAAACACATCACAGGAACATTTTCTCTCTTGTTTTGAGTTCGTCACTGAAAATGATAAGTCTGCTTGTTTAATCAGTTTACACATGTCGGACTTCCTTACTGGCAGGAGTTTATACTGTGTCATCATCTGTTTCCAGGCAGACTAGCCGACAGCCTCCTGCATCAAGGACCCTGTCATGTTTCCAACTTGTTAAGATTACTGTTAATTTACATGATTAACACTCCAATTGTTGTCAGGGGGTAATTACATGACCTTTCTGTGTATGTAAGGGCATAAATGCTTGACTGTCTTTCTCCAAAATTAAAGAAATAATAATAATCACCAAAACTGCTATAAATAAGAGGATTAAGGATATAATGAGCAATTCTAAAGTGATAATCTTGAAACTGTGCTTTCTGCTTTCCCATAATATTATGTGCCATATTTTACATAACCTCTGGCTTGATGTTTTTTGTCTTGATGTTTTTATAAATTAAAAGAAAAATAACATGAATGTGAAGTCTAAGCAGGTATAATGACTTACTGCTAATTTCCTTTGGCTGAAACACAACACAACACCGTTTAAATCAAGGAAAGAGAGGATTAAACCACTGTAAGAACTATAACAAAGTTTCAACATGCATTTGGATTTCTGTTTACAGTTCCTGTTTGTAGTTGTCCTGTCATTTGCCGTACATCCAAACAATCCAAATTAGATGTTAGACACTCTGGTCCTTCACAAAGCCACATATCACTGCTAAGACTTCTATATATTCAGTGTCAGTTTAACAAACGTGGGTAATGTAAGAAACATTTTGCACTCAATAAACAAAGCTCTAGTGGTATTCAGTGTAGACATTGTGTTATCATATTTATCATCATATAACTTACCGTCCAGCAGTTATTTTATTTCTACTCCTATTCCGCCATCTACAGTTTCTCTTACGATGATTTTCTTTCAGAGTTGGAAAGACTTCTCTCATGAACCAGTATGTGAACAAAAAGTTTAGTAACCAGTACAAAGCCACAATAGGAGCAGACTTTTTGACCAAGGAGGTGATGGTGGACGACCGACTTGTTACAATGCAGGTACGGCATGATTTTAACATTAAGTAGTATGTACAGTTTGGGAAATTACACTATATTGTATCATTGTGTTGTATAATGTGTATATTGTTCATAAATTAATACAAAAAAATTTGCATCTGCCTCCAAGACTTTTGTTTTTGTCATTACATTGTATCATAATTTATTCAATATAAGGTTTTTGACATCATTGATAGACACGTACAATCTACAAAATCTTCATGAAAATGTATAAAAGTACTTAACTGGAGCAGTGTTCTGTGTACTCTATCTACTGTAAATTTGTTAAAACAAAATAGCCATGCTACTTATTTAGACAGAATAAGTGAATGTAGACATGTTGCATCAGTGTTGTGTCCGTATCCATATTCACCTCCGTTTCCTCATCCTCTTGTTGGACCGTAGATCTGGGACACAGCCGGACAAGAGAGGTTCCAGTCTTTGGGTGTTGCGTTTTACCGCGGAGCAGACTGCTGTGTGTTGGTGTTTGATGTGACCGCGCCAAATACCTTCAAGACACTCGACAGCTGGAGGGATGAGTTTCTGATCCAGGCCAGTCCTCGAGATCCAGAGAACTTCCCGTTTGTGGTGCTAGGCAACAAGATTGACTTGGAGAATAGACAGGTCTGTATGAGTGTGTAATGCATCTGTGTCTGTCTTTACGTCTTGTCCATCATAACATCTGTCATCAAACACCAAGGTTCAGCACCACGACAGATTCACAAGCATATTTATGATATACGTGTGGATATAATAGATACTGGGCGTGAGCGCTGGCATCAGGAGATGATCGTTTTCCCCTTGTGCAAACGGTGCTCAGTGATGACAAAAATCTGTCATGATATTGTTTGCAATTTTGCCTCTTCTAGTTTATTTAGATTAATCTGCAGACATAACAGGATAGTAAAATACAGATTCTACATCTGTATAAGAAAGGCAAAAACTCTGTTTCCATGCATTCATTCTTGTGTTGAAGATGACGCCCACCCAGGTCTGGCCAAGTGAGGAACAAAGTGAAAAAGCACTGTAGAGCAATACTAATCATTCCATATCTGGTGTTAAAAATTAATTTAGCAGCAACCATCATAGCTAAAAATGTAAGGTCTAAGTAAATACTTTAACATGCCATTCAGGAATAATAATCAAATATTTAAGAAAAACATGAATTTATCCTCATTTTCCAAATAACGGAGTGAGGAAAGGTATACAGCAGTTATTCAAAGTTTAGAGAAAATGCCCACGGAAAGCGCAAATATTTAGCATACCACACTTATCTTAATATACGAGTACATTATATCAAAAAATGAAACTGATATCATATGTTTATTTTAATTTTAAAAGATGTTAATTCATGATAATGGAGTAACAATCCAAAAAAGTAAGGTTGTAAGAGTGAGGTGTTTGTTCAGTGCGACGCACCTGAATAATAATCAAAGATTTTATTAAAATACTGATAAAATTATTGTTTCATTACTATATTTAATGCGTATCTTTCTGCTGTTTTTAATAAATAAATTCAAAATCATTATAGCATTTGATTATTATGAAATATAAGATTAGACACAGGCATATATTTCGAACATATTTATTTACACATTGCTATTTCCATTCTGAATTTTTGCTGTATATATTTATTTACAACCTTTACTTTTCTTAATTTACACTGTATTCTCATGTATTTTCTTACATATCCAGTTGTAATTCAGGTATAAATTAAATTATAACAGTTTTAGAAACTAGAGAGATATGCCTTTCATGCTGAGTAATCAAAAATAATATTTTAGAGAAAAAAGAAATTGACCCTGATGTTCACTTTCACTTGGCCAGGCACAACTACAGTTACTGATATTAACCATTAATGAAATTGTCACTTCTCATTTTATGTATTTTTTAATTTTATGCCTTCTTTAAACCTCTGTTATTGTGTGCATAGCCAAATTCTCATAACTATTTTCCAAAAAACACATATGGGAAAAGCCCTGTATTTGTGTCAAGAAATGACATGACATCCTTTTCTTTCCCTGACCCTCTCACCCCTCCCTATGATGGTGAGTTTTTCACCTTCAGAGGAGTATTTTTCAATGGTGTCTTGGCTTGGGAGGAACTGTTTTCATTTTGTTAACCTTCTGCCAATTAATCTGATGTTTTGACCACATTGAAAAAAACAAATATGAAGAGTAACATTCCCTTTTCTATTCATGGAGTCTTGTGTGTCCTAAGTGTTTTTGTGTTTACGTTTACAGGTAACCACCAAAAGGGCTCAGGCTTGGTGTCAGAGTAAGAACAACATCCCCTACTTTGAGACCAGTGCCAAAGAAGCCATAAATGTAGAACAAGCATTCCAGACAATTGCACGCAACGCCCTCAAACAGGTGAGATGAACCAGTTGACTGGCACGCTTTGAGATATGGCTGTGTCATTACAATGATGCACTAACAGCTGGTTGTATGACAAAATGTAACATGTCTCCACTGATTATATCTTATTTTTTCACGCTTGTCAGGAGACGGAGGTGGAGTTGTATAATGAATTCCCAGAGCCCATAAAACTGGATAGGAATGACAGAGCTAAACCCTCAGCAGAAAGTTGCAGCTGCTAAGAGACAACTCGGACCATCTTCTCTCTTGGCTTTCTGAAACACGCTGTCAATGGTTACATCACCTGCACCTCGCTCCCAGGGAACGGACTTCCCTTCTGGTCTTCCTCCTTCACACCATTGTCCATTCCATCACGACACACCCCCTCACACAGTCCACTGCACATGGACGTATGCCCCTCACTTAGTACACAAATTAATACACTCTCAAACAAAAAAAGAAAAACCCCAGCGCCCAAAGATCACACGAGAGAAGAACGACGCCCCTCCTGACCCCCCCCCGTTGGTCATTTGTCTGATTTTGGCCCCTGACTCACACTGAGGCGGCGAGATGGAGCCATGTTCAGAGAGTGCGACTTGGAACTCTACGTGGACTGGCCGATGCCCTATAATGTGAGATGATGTTGGCTAACATCAGCATCCCACGTATCTTATTCTCTTTTCTATCTGTTTGCTTTCTATTACCTGTCTGCTAAGAAAAAAATCAAGTTTACCTATATATATATGTATATATATACATATATATATTTTTTTTTTAATTGGCAGATGTTATTTCTTAAGCCAATCAGAACCATGTTTTTTGCACTTTCTTTTTATGTTTTTGCCTTTAAATATTATAAATGTAGAGGGATGACTGATTTTGGGCAACATCTGCTTCGACACACCTTTTGCTAAGCTTCAAATTAATCCTCACTTGTTTTCCTCCAAATCCTCTGAAAATCTGATGAACACTTTGGTGATTATATTGCCTTTCCCCCTTCAAGGTTGTGTGTTAATGGGTTTAAAAACTGCCTCACACTGCAGAGGAAATGTTCCTAAGTAGACATTAAGTGAAAGCTGATGACTCATTCACAGTGTAAACCATGGATTATATATTAATATTTGCCTTTTATGTAACATTACTTGTACTGCTACTATTACTGCTGTATGTGTTACGTCCTTCATCAGACATCTCTCAGTGCTATGGAATTACAATGTGTCACAAACACAGCATACACCTGTCCTCTGTCATGTCTTTGTTATCGCTGTTCTCTCTATCTGCTTGTAGCTCAGGTTGGCTAAGTACTTAATATTTTTAACGGATTGTGTATTACAGTGTATAGATGGTAAAGGTAAAAGGCTGATTGATTTCATTGAAATGGATGTTCTCTCTCTTTCCATTTAAGAAACAGATTCAACTTTTTGCCCTGGTATTACTCTCTCCTTATAGAAAAATCACTGCGATGCCAATGATGTTGTCAAAGAAAATTGGGACGTCAAATAATAAAACTCTTGAATATATGAATGTTTAGTATTTGTGTTTCATTACAAGTTAAAATGCCTCCGGACAATGCCCCAAAGATGGTTTACTCAGTACTTGTATGTTTTTGTAGGAAGTTCACAGATCATGAGAAAGTTTTACATTACTAAACTAAAGCTTTAATTATCCTTAAAATAGTTAAGTCATAAATCAGATTGCTCAAAAATCCCTCAGAAGCAGTAAATGATATTGCTATACAAGGTAGAGTAAAAAAGTTCTCAGACAAATGTAAGAAGTTTATTTTAGTTAATTTAAATAACAAACATTTCTTCCTTGGATGTCACTGTCACTATTTGATTTGTAAAGAATTTGTCAACTATGTAATTAGTGGTTAAGTTAATGAACAGTATGGGCTTTATCAGCTTGAACATCAGAATAGAATAGAACTTTATTGTGCCTTGTGATGAACTGGTAAAATGTCCAGGGTGTACCCCGCCTTCGCCCTTAAGTAGCTGGGGTAGGCTCCATGTGACCCCCGTGACCCTAGTGAGGATAAAGCGGGTTCAGAAAATGAATGAACTTTATTGTCATTGTGAACACAATGAAATTTAATTTGAACAACTCTTCAGCACCGTATCATAAAAAACAACAAACTCATAAAAAGGACGACATATATATTTCATATATTATGCGCATCAGTAGCAGACACAGTTATGGAGTAGTGTAAATGTAATGTTAGCTGGATTGACAGTTAAGACTGGTTTGAGGCACTATCTCTTGTACTGTTATCTATATGAATATGAGGTCTTTCGTTTGATCAAAGACGCTGTGAAAAATATTGTAAAAAGTCAGAGATTTGGGTCCCTCAAACCTGCAGGTACCGTGTTTTGAATGTGACTATAATAAAACAAACTAGTGTTTGAGACGTATATTATATGTAACACTTAAAGATCCCACACACTCATGCTGGTGGTTTCATCTTTTTTTCACTTGAAGCAGAAAGATGATGACTGAGACTGACGGCTCCGGTTCAGGTCGTAGGATTACTCCTCACAGCAACCACAGAAGTATTCAAATCAGAGGTATTAACACCAAAGTCAAAGTTATGCATCTATGCATAAATACATAGGTATCATCAACAAAATATACCACGATGAGTAAAAGTCACTGCACAGTAAAATGGTCCTTGACATGTTTTTACTGTTACATATGACACTTTCGGATTCATTTAACTGCTGCACTTATGTGTCTCCATTACATTTAATCTATAGCAAATACTTAATATTCTTATTATGATGATCATTATTATTGCTTCATTTTTTCAAGAGAACCATACATCCTTAAGTCAACTTTTCGTAAGATAGAAAAACAGGCACAAAAGGGTGTCTTTAAAGAGTCTGTATGTTGCGTAAGGAGAAAGAAAAAATAACCCATCCATCAAAATCAACACATTTAGACATATGTGGTCGCTAATAAACAGAAAGATGAAAAATTAATCTAAAAATGAACTAAATATATAATGTTTGTTTCCCTTTGAAGTGGAACAGGACATTGGAGTCACATAAAATATTCAGCAACCTGATTTTTTTTTTCTTAAGGACAGCACAAAGTTATCTTCTAGAAAACGTCTAGTGTGTGAAGGATGCTCTTACCTTTTACAATCATAAAGGAATTGTGATGTTCCATGCATTAAATCAGAGGTGTCAAACTCATTTGAGTTCAGGGGCCACATTCTGCTCAGTTTGATGTCAGCTGGGCTGGACCAGTAAAATAATAACATGTTAATGAAACCCTTTTTCTCTTTGTTTTAGTGCAATAAAAAAAAACAACATTTACAAACTATTCTTTCACAAAAAAGATGTGATAATCTGAAAAAACTTACATTTAGAAAAAAAAAAAGAAAAAGAAATGCAATTTTAACAAAATTATGCCTCAAATGATCATTTATACATGTGTATTACATTCAGGGTTACACAAACATGTGGTAACAGGCATAATATTGTTAAAAATGTTGTAAATTTTAGAGTAGGTTTCTACAATATTATGTCTCTGCTTATTATTAACAAAACTTGCAAATCACAGTGGATCTACAAATTCACAAAACATTTAATAACAGGCAGAATATTGTTAAAATTGCACATGATTTTCTTTGTACATATCAGGTTATTCACATTTTATTGTTGAAGGATAGTTTGTAAATGTAAATATTTTCAGTGTATTTTTATTTTTTTTCACGTTAGTCCAAGAAGAAAATTTGTACATGCCATTATTTATAGATTATTATGTTATTATTTTATTCGACATCCCGTAGGCCTGTATCTGGTTCCTGAGCTAAAATGAGTTAATATTTTTTTCATTTCATAAATTCACCCTGGGGGCCACATTGGACCCTTTAGAGGGCCGTTTTGGCCCCCGGCCCGCATGTTTGACACCTGTGCATTACATCAACGGCAGGGACCCGCTAAGAATTGCGTTACTGTGATTGGTTCTTCACTCGGGCAACAGATGACGCTAATTAAATGCGTTAGTTGATTGGGTTAAACGCCTCACTGTCTACCAATCACAGTAGCGCGCCTCTGCAGCTGATCCAATCCATCTAGTGCGTGCCCCCCGACCAACGTAGGAACTTCCGCCTTTAGCCGCCTCTCCTCATACAGAGAAATGGTAAGAGAAAATGTGCATATATGCTAATTAAGTAACACATTGGCAGCTGTGAACATATCACTTTCTTGATTTTAGGTTGTTATTTCTCTGTGCTTAGAGCTGTATCTATGTAAGAACGTGCACTTCCTTTTTTTCATTGATCTTATTAGGAACAAATAAGCTAGCAGTTAGCTGACAAGCTAACGTTAGCTTGTCGGTTTCCTGTTGAAATGGGAAAAAGCGTGTAAACGATATAATGACGCAACGTAATAATGTAGCATTTTATATTATGTCATTATTGAATCCGCTGGTAACAATGATTTTTATAGCTGACGTTATGATGCTGATGCTAATAAAGCGGATAATGTTGTGATGGCCTGTGTTGAGCTGCGTTATGTGTCCACTTAAAACAACGTCGTACTGTATATTGAATTTGTACTGTATTCAATTCCTGTTTTGACTTGTTTGATGCTGAATTTGAACAACGACTATGAGCGACTCGTTGGAGTAGTTAGTGTGACAGTGATGTGCAGTGCTGAAACAGACTTCCGGTATTGTTCAAACAATCAAATGTAGCTGCAGTGAACATCATTTCTGGAATTTTTCAATTTATAAGAAACGAAACATTTTACAAATTTTTTTTAACTTTGTATCTGATCAGGATTTTTGCTAATGGGGATTAAACACATGATGATGATGACAGTGATGATGATTATTTGCATTTGTCATCTTTTTATTCATGAATATAAGGGCTGTCTGATATATTGTGGTTACTTATTATGAATGAAGATAATGATCTTGATGAGAATGGGAATTTTCAACTTAAAACTGAATAGTACTGATTTAGGAAAAAAAATCTTTTTATTCACAATCTTTAACACACAGCACAACAAATATAGACTACAAAGAGGACAGGGTTAAATGGCTTTGAATGTTATCATAAACATGTTCTTATGTGTCAGTAGAAATACTGATGATTATAACGTTAAGTAGATAAAGTAATTGTACCTGAATGGTCCTGGATGAAAGATGTAGATGTCAGATGGTCATTTGAGGTTTGAAACTGTTCTTCATGGTCACAAGTTGGGAAACACCGGCTAAACAGCAGAACATTCCAGACATCTAATGATTAAATAGTAGACAAGATATAATAGTACGATTTTCCATCATTACAATATTCAAGAGTAAAACAATATAGTGAATTATTTTAGATATTTATTTTATGAGTGACAGTGTAAACAAAATAAAGCCTAAAAGCGATAGTGGTAATTGCCATGATAGAAAATTGTATCACAATGACTGTCAGTATTATTTTATTTATACATTACTTGTGTATGAAATAACTACAGTCATAAAATCACTACAGTGGTGATGAGATAACAGTTGAGGACACACACATACAAGTTCCATACTGTTGTAATTAAGGGCTTAATTTAATTGCTGAGGTGTCTGTACCAAACAAGTGTGTTTTATTACAAGTAGAGCATTATTTGTGGGCCGGGGCATCTCTGTAACACACAGTACGTACTTCATATAAAGTGGTACATTGAGACACATTTACTTTCAACAAAAAAATGACACCCCAGTGAAATTGGATATGGATGGATTTTTGTATTAAGAGAAGAATGGAAAAATCAATCCAGTTACATTTCAGCCTTTTCTATTAATCTCTTTATTTCCTTGATTTAATGTGATGCTGCTGAATGCATGTTTCTGATGTGCTTAAATTGCACTGAGTTGCACTGTGTCTTGTTCTGCCAAAACATCAGCTGACACAAACACGCTAGCAACAACAACAATAAGAATGTAGATAACACTGGCATGACAACTACTTCACCTGGTTTATCAGATGAACTGAAACAAAGGTTGAGTCAAGGGTCTATGTGAACTCCACTGATCCAGACGGGATCGGATAGGTCTTCTCCCAGCTGTACTTGTCTTATTCTTGATGAGGAAGGGTACCAACCTCTTCTCCATCATGTTCTTCCTTCAGACAGCGACCTTGCGTCCATACCTCAATGCTGTGCGTGCCACCCTGCAGGCCGCCCTCTGCTTGGAGAACTTCTCCTCACAGGTGGTGGAGAGACACAATAAGCCAGAGGTAGAAGTACGGTAAGTTGTCAAGAACCAAAGATCACAGCATCAATGAGTTTGTCCGTGTGGACTCATCATGTAACACACGCTTGTGTCTGTGACCTCCTGCAGGAGTAGTAAAGAGCTGCTCCTCCAGCCGGTGATCATCAGCCGTAACGAAAAGGAGAAGGTTCTGATTGAGGGATCCATCAACTCTGTCAGAGTCAGCATTGCAGTCAAGCAGGTCAGTTGCACAATTACATTTAATTTAAAACTATGAATAAAAAACCTTAACTTAACCCTAGAACACTATCGCTAAAATTAGTAACACCATCACTAACGCCGGGTGATTTTTACCCGGTATAATATACC